>JAMWET010000258.1:0-21215 GCA_024036415.1 Prochilodus magdalenae
TTGGACAGCAATTTGTTTTGTCAGTGCTCAAAAAAAAAAACATTCCAAAACCCTGCCCATATTTGGTACAACATTTTTAATATTTGTATATTATATTGTCTGGTAGGTAATTTGATATTTGGTATATGAACACCGTTTCAGTTCACTCGTCAAAGGCTGTGTTAAGGGTATACGTAGTACTGTCAGTCAGTCTGAAATCAAACCAGCCATTAAGTAGCTAAGAAATTATTCATCGTTCAGTGTCTGGAAAAATCAGAAAACTATGCATATGCAGTCGTATTTTCCATGATAATGAGTTAAACGTTTTGTTGAGAGTTCCTGTTATTCATATCACTACACTGTAAAAAAAAATGCTATCAAAATAAAACAATGTGCATTATGTTGTGGTAATGAATACAAATCAGATCTTGAGAATGTGACATTCGTTTGCAGTGATCAGATCATAAATACCACATTATAACAATAACTTGGGAAAACTAACTAAAAGTATCAAAGACTAAATAAGACATGCAAACTTAGGCTCCTGTAGGGTTTATATTTATATCGTCGCTGTCCAAAGAAAAACAAGTATCTCCAAAATGGCAACTTTACAGGAGAGGCCAAAAACCTCATTCGATTTTAATGTAAGTCAATGGAACCAGACATCTTTCCAAACAGTTTTGGGCCATTTCTGTTGGTCCATTCATCATGAGATTCTCACTCGGTGTAAACAGCAGCTGGTGTGTTCAAATGATGCATAAAAGTTGAAATGGACAAAAGTGGAGATACATGTTTTTTATTGGACAGCGACGATATACAGAAAACATATTTAATAGAATCCTCCACTGCTGTTTAATATGTCCGCCATTCCATTCTCTTCAGGAGACGCACAGCGTTTCTAATATACCTACGGTGACGTTTTCCTACACCTCAGGCTCACGCACTTCTCTCCTCTCTATCCAATACAGTTTTAGAAGCTCCTATTTTTAGCCAACTGAACAACTGGTTTCATTTGAATTTGCCCTGCTCCTTCCGCCTTATCTAAGCTAAGAGTTAGCTAATCCTCCTTTTTTCAGAATAGTGTAACCTAAATCAATGCATAAGTACGCCAAGCACGAAGGAAGGAAGGAAGGAAGAAAAAGAAAGTAGCTGAATTAGCAGGTGTACGGTCATACAGGTCTACCAGCAGTGGCTCAAATCCCAGTCTACAGGGGATTCTGTTCAGAACTGGGCCAGGGAAGGCGTCTAACACATCTGGCTCAATCCTTTGATGCAAGAGTGGCTGAATGTTGATGTGGCCTACATCCAGAAACTTGTCCAGCCCATGCCCAATCCACCCACAGCTGTTACTGGTGCTTGTGGAGGTATTACACGCTATTAGCAATGTTCCGGTCACAGGTACCTCATTTGTTTTGTCTGGTGAGCTTAATATTGTAGTGATGGTACAGCAATAAGAAGATAACTGCCGCTGTGGTGCTGTAATCTCAGTTACAATCGACATTCGCTGCAACTTTAACCCCTGAGTTTATAACTTTAACGTAACCCTAACACAAACAATGTTTGACTAATCAATTGGAGCTGTATTATTATTATTATATATGACATCATTTGAATATGAACTAAAATCTCACATATTCTTTCATTATGCATCAGTTCCTCCTTACTCAGCTCACGGTTTGTTTTTTGGTGCGCTACCTCTCACGTCTGGACAGAGTTTATGGGTCTCACAGACATTTTAAACTTCTCTGCACCTCATAACAAACAGCAGCAGACAACGTAATGTACTAATGCACTTTTGCCTCGGTCTGGTTTGCTTCTGATCACATGACTGTGGCTCTGCAAACAACTAGACTGTAGAAAGAAACTGTGCAAAAAGATCGCTGCAGGAAAAGAAAGGATTTTTTAAAAATGCCTACAGTGTGTTTGTCTGCATTTGTTTATTGTCTGCATCTATTTGATTTTCATGTTTCTCATTCTACAGAAACAGAAAAAAGGGGGACTAGCTTCGGTCTGAACTGCCTGGGAACATCAAGCGCTCCAAAAACAGTTGCATCATTTACATTTACTTGTCCAGAGTGAATTCCAAGGTTCTTCATCTTACAGGTAGGCCACTGTAGTGTTAGGAGTCTTGCACAAGGACTCTTATTGGTGTAGCACAGCTGCAAACCCCCATCTCCCACATGGGATGGTAGCTTCCTGGTGGGTAGTGGTGTTATCCACTGAGCCACACCAACCACAGTCGCACGACTGAACTGCCACCTGGGTACATAGGGTTAATGGTTTATTATTATGAGCTATCACCCATTTTGTGGACTGTAGCTTATATGTTTCTGCTGTAGGAGGCAGAGGGGTGGTGGAATTGGGGGCACTGGGTCATGCCCCCATCCCCTAAACCAAAGATGGTGAAACTCTGTAAAGCAGTGAAACTGCCCAGAATGGCCTAAAAGCCAGCTGTGATGGTGAAATAGCATTCAGTAGTTTTTGGCTACACTGTTTTCTGCTTGAGCTTATTTGACTTGCTGCTGGTTCTATAGACCGGCATGCTGATCTTCTGTGGCTGCCATCGTATTGTTTTGATGAATAATTTTATATTAGCTTAATAACTGCATTATCATTTGAATTCATTCCCAGCTTTATGGCTTAATCGATTTCTCCCTTGTCCTGCTACATGATCTGCTGATAACAAATTCCCTCATAACAAAACAAGTACAAGTAAACCGGATGAACCACAGTTTCAGTTCGAGGACATAAACTTTGCCTCACAGATGGTACTACTAACAGCGCAATCCACACTACCATATAATTGTCAATGCACTGCTGATCATGGTCATCCACCCAAATAATAACTGGTCAGTGATGGACATGCTAGAGGGAGGCTGATAACCTGTCCAGTAACAGATGAGCTACAGACAACAGCAGAACCACAAAGGGCAAACATATGGCAGGTATTTCCCATAAAATGTTTAGGGACTGTAGCCTGATAAATGAGTAGTGAAGCATAATGATTACAGATGTTTCCAGCCAGGCACTGCATTATACACATGAAGCAATGGACATTCTACCATTCTGCTGTATGCACAAAATCTCAGACCCTGATTTTCAAGATCAGGATGGCAAATGCCTTTGAACGAGACGTCATCACTGGGGCTCGGTTGGCAGGAGCTTCAGTCACAAAGGCTGCTCATCTGGTCGGGCTTCAGCAGCAGTGAGTAGAGTGGTTACTGCATTTAGATCTATGAGAAAGACGTTCGATAAACAGTGCCTGAAACTGTGGTCAGAAGTGCATGTTCAGTGACCACCCCTCTCACGCTGTTGTGCAATACACGTGGAAACCACTGCAAGAGCAGCTGCTTCTCAGGTGATGCGACCGCAAGATGTGATCAGACTGTGTCAGCAAGAACAGTCTGTCTGCAACTACATGCATCCATATTCTGGACAGGTGGGACAGTGCATGTGCAGAGTACACCATGAGTCGAGTGGCTCCGATACGCCATGTGGGGTAGTTTGGGTCAGCTTGTACCATTGTTCAACTGAACGTTGTTCTAACTGATCATCTATGTCCTATATATGCACCCGACTGAACACTCATGGGAGATTCCGGAGCTATGAAGGTCGCACTGAAGTTCTGGAAACTGGTGATGCCTTACTGAGTCACCTGTCTGGACCGGCACCTAATAAACTCTACCTTGGAGAGGTCCACCATCTCACTGGTATAGTCTCTCAGCTTTCTCTGCTTCAGCCGCAGGTGTCGAAACCTATGGAGAGAATATAGAAGATGGCATTTAGTATTACTGCACCCAAACGCCAGGAGAAAATCTGCTCCTGGAAATAGCATTTAAATGACTGCTTCTGTCTCGGTAAGGCCGATGTGTTAGATTGTGCAACCCGTGAGCCCCATCTGACAAACTCAGTTTTCTCTAACTGACTGAAATAGTGAAGCATGATTCATCACTCAGGTTGCACTGCTCCAGAGTTTGGTGGTGGTGTGCTTGGAATTCCGCTTAGTGATCTAAGGCTGATGCGCAGCAGTTCAGACAATCTCTTTCATGAACCTCACGACGCACAGCTCTTGTGCTGATGCTGCTTTCAGAAGCGGTTTGGAACTGTGAGTGATGCAGCAGAGAATAGCTGATTTGTGAAGTGCTACGTGCTTCAGTGGCCCCACACACTGTGAATTTGAAAGGTCCTCAGTGTCATGGCACCTAATGTTTCCATTTCACGACCATAGCACTTACACCAGGGCTGAAGGACAGTAAAGGTGCTCTCTGATCAGTGTCAAATAGAACACCACCAGCTCTTCAGTGCGACCCTTCCTACTGCCAGTGTTGGTCTTTGGAGATTTACATTGCTTGATTTTACTGCACCTTTTAACAATGGATGTAGTGTCCACATACTTTTGGCAATCATCTCAAAAAGCGAATATGATCTTGCAGATTTTATTTGACACATGTTAAGAACTGTTTTTCCTCCTATCTCTCCTTTCTGGTTACCTCTCTGGCTTTCACATGACAGTGATGATATGCTACACTGTGTCACTTAGTAAGGCAGACCAGTAAGGCAGACACGCTCTCAGTTTTGTTCTGATGTATAAATACCGTCCTGAAGGGAGTTATGGTATGGTTAGGTGAAACAGCCAATCTATTGCTTGACATAGCTTGACATAGTGGCTTTGAGGCTGGCCTAACTTTAGATGAAAATTTGCTGCTCCAAAAAAGCAGAACGGAAACCAATATTGCAGGGGGGAGCGCAGGCAGTAACTGCTGAAGCAGGCAGAAACGGCCAGTGTCTGCGTGTCACTTTGTGAAACGGCAGCATATGAAAAATGTTCAGACAGGATGATCACTAAAATGGCCTCTAAAGAAGGAATGTCAGTTTCCAATTTCTGCATAATTCAGTCAGTGAGAAGTAAACTACGTTATTAGGTTTGTTGTGAAATGGTGCGTTGTAGAATAACCTACCAACTCTCCTCTCTTTAAAATGGTCGTGATGAGGGGTCATGCCTCTTCACAGTTTACATGTCTCCTGATTATTAAAAAATCACTTGTATAAAAACAATACGGTGCCAAAAGTATTCATCCAAATAATTGAAATTCACTTCCATGGCCACAAGTGTATAAAGCCAAGCACCTAGACAGGCAGGCTGCTTCTATAGACATTAGTGATAAAATAGGTCACTCATAGGAGCTCAGTGAATTCCAGCATGGGACCGTGATAAGTCGCCACCTGTGCAGTCCAGTCATGAAATTTCCTCCCTACTAAATACTCCACAGTCAACTGTGTGTGGAAATGATTGGAAACGGATGCCATGTGAAATGACAGAGCGAGGTCAGCGGATGCTGAACCGCATGAGATCACCAACTTTCTGCAGAGTCAGTCAGACCTCCAAACTTCGTGTGGCCTTTAGGTGAGCTCAGGAACAGTGTGTGGGGAGCTTCATGGAAAGGGTTTCCATGGCTGCTGCATCTAAGCCTTACATCACCAAGTGCGATTCAAAGCGTTGAAAGCAGTGGTGTAAAGTGCCGCCACTGGACTCTAAAGCAGTGGAGACGTGTTCTCTGGACTGACGAATCAGGCTTCTCCATCTGGCGATCCGATGAGTCTGCGTTTGGTGGTTGCCAAGAGAATGGTCCTTGTCTGACTTGTCTTGTGTAAAGGTTGGTGATGGGGGGGGATTATGGTGTGGGGTTGTTTTCAAGAGCTGGGCACCTAGTCTCAGTGCAAGGAACTACTAATGCATCAGCATACTAAGACAATTGTCGTTCTCCATGTCTCTGGCCATTGCAAGCACATTTCAAAATATAATTTAATTAATAAGATTCCTGTTTTCCTGTAACCTTCAACTGAAGGGTGAAAACCTCGGCTGGTCTCTTAAGGTTTTGCTGACATAACCATCAACAAGAGCATGGAGAGAAATAATATTAACCAATTACATCATAATCTCCTCCACCCACTGCCTCCACCTATTGACAGGAAATGTTAAGTTGGCTCACCAACCCTCTCTGGTACCATGTTATGAGCCAATTCATGTTCTTTTGAGGAATAATTTGATGCAGACTTTTGTCTGGTTTAAAATGTAAGATTTCCAGCCGGTAGAAACAGCTGCGACTGGCTTGATTCATTTTAAAAGCGATCCTTGGGCCAGCACTAGGGAGGGTCCGATGGCCCCTAGCATTCATTCAGATTCTAAGCCACTTAACCTTCTGGCGTTAGCCTATCCTAGCTAGCCTATCCCAGCGCTCAATAAGTGAAAGGTCCATCGCACCATGGTTGGAGCATGTAACAATCAATATTTAAGCAAGCTGGTTTACATGATCCCTGGAGTGAGGGTGAGGCTACATGCGGCTACAGCTAGGTATTCATGCTAGCCTTTAAATGGCTGAACGAAAGAGAGGGCTATCTGAAGAGTCACAACGTGCAAACCAGCATTGCTGTCATCTACTGTCTGCACAGCACACATAATATGATTTCCATGTCCATGGCAACACGTTTTGTTAAGAATCTTAGCTAGCATTAACTAACTAGCTAACCCTGACTTCTGTCATTTGTAAGCTAACGGCCAGATTGTTAGCAGAAGTACACACTTTTAGATGTCTTATTTGGGTCCCTATCAATGATGAGACCAAGGCTACATCCTTGACTGACTGAATGGCAAGAAAGAAATATCTCTACTCGTCATAAACAACAGTGCACAAAGCAGGTTCATCTTTCTGTGCCTCTTCCCTCTAGAAACCAATAAATCGTCCAATCACAAGTGAAGAATTCTGCCAGAAAACAAGCTTATGTGAGCCCAATCTCAGTCAACACATCGCATACTGTGCCACCCACAGATTGCTGTGTTGGAAATTTCCCCCACATTAGACAATAGTGTTAGAACCTCTGCTACAGGCAATCACGCCAACCTCATGCTACTGAACAAACAGAACCTGAACTTCACTGCACTGAACTGCACAAAGCCGAGGAGGTAAAAAGTAGGCAAGTTTACTGCGAAATGTGGAGGAAGAGAAGTTAAAAGGGGGCACTCCAGCCAAATGTGTTCCCACCACTGTATCTGCTGTAAACATGCCTACTCACCTCCTAAAGTGGTGCTGCAGTAGTCTCTAGAGTGAGATTTTCCAGTTTAAAGGCCAGGAAACCCCTGTCTGATGATGTATGCTAAAGGTGGGAGGAACTCTTGGACGACTACAAGCGCTTCAGGCAGATACTTGTGAGTGGGCTGTTAAAAAAGTCCTGTGGTTTTCAGGTGAAGCACTAAGCTGAATATCACGTCTGTAATACGCTTTATCAGCGGCTGTGCTGACAGTATCTCACTGCGGGATACTGCATGCTGGGTATTTTAGTATGGCCGATGACTGATGCGCTACAGAATGCTACATAACATGATAAACAACATGAAATGCTGCAGCTTTATAAGGCACAGATCTTTAAAACGGGGCTAAATAATTAACCCAGAATGCCATACTACTTGTTGGTTAGTGTTTTTCTAAAAATGTTTTTAATCCAGTATGAATCTGCAGTGTGCCTAGTGTTTACAGTCTGATGGTAAAGTTTGTTTTACTGATTTTAATCCAGTATGAATCAGCAGTGTGCCTAGCGTTTATAGTCTGATGGTAGGGTTTATTAACTGAATTTAATCCAGTATGAATCTGCAGTGTGCCTAGCGTTTACAGTCTGATGGTAAAGTTTGTTTTACTGATTTTAACCCAGGATGAATCTGCAGTGTGTGTAGTATTTACAGTCTGACGGTAATATTGGTGACCTGATTTTAATCCAGTATGAATCAGCAGTGTGCCTAGTGTTTACAGTCTGATAGTAGGGTTTATTAACAGATTTTAATCCAGGATGAATCGGCAGCATGTGTAGAGTTTAAAGTCTGACTGTAATATTTGTAAGATGATTTACATCCGGTATGAATCAGCAGCGGCTATAGTATTTACAGTTGGCCGGTAATATTTGTGACCTGATTTAATCTGGTATGAATCTGCAGTGTCTATAGTATTTACAGTCGGCCGGTAATATTTATGACCTGATTTTAATCCGGTATGAATCTGCAGTGTGCCTAGTGTTTACAGTCTGATAGTAGGGTTTATTAACAGATTTTAATCCAGGACGAATCGGCAGCATGTGTAGAGTTTAAAGTCTGACTGTAATATTTGTAAGATGATTTACATCCGGTATGAATCAGCAGCGGCTATAGTATTTACAGTTGGCCGGTAATATTTGTGACCTGATTTTAATCCAGGATGAATCTGCAGCGTGTGCAGTATTTATAGTCTGACAGTAATATTTGTGACCTGATTTTAATCCGGTATGAATCTGCAGCGTCTATAGTATTTACAGTTGGCCGGCAATATTTGTGACCTGATTTAATCTGGTATGAATCAGCAGCGGCTATAGTATTTACAGTTGGCCGGTAATATTTGTGACCTGATTTTAATCCGGTATGAATCTGCAGTGTGCCTAGTGTTTACAGTCTGATAGTAGGGTTTATTAACAGATTTTAATCCAGGATGAATCGGCAGCATGTGTAGAGTTTAAAATATGACTGTAATATTTGTAAACTGATTTACATCCGGTATGAATCAGCAGAGTCTTTAGTATTTACAGTCGGCCGGTAATATTTGTGACCTGATTTTAAAACAGTATGAGCCTGCAAGGTGTGTAGTTTTTACAATCTGATGGTAATTTTTGTAACCTGATATTAATCCAGTATGAATCTGCAGCATGTACAGTATTTACAGTCGGCCGGTAATATTTGTGACCTGATATTAATCCAGTATGAATAATGATATGTACATTGCTTATATATTAAAATGACTGAGTTATTGGAAGCTACTTTCTTTCCTGAATATTTTTAGTTGTCCCGCCAACTGTAAAACAGGAAAGCCAAAATCCCTCCACCCTCGTGGACGCCCTCGGACACACGCTCATTCAGCCGCTCGTTCTCACACTCGCGGCGGAACACTGTGAAGGCCAGATTCCTTCAGTAAAGCTGTTAAAAACTCACGCAGAAATTCACACATCTGAACTTCCTGTGCTTAAAGTGTGAGCGTGAGGCCAGCCAGCTGCACACCTCCTATCCCAATCATCTCCTTATCTGCAGGAAGGTGCTAGTGCAGATTGTAAACAACAGATCATGGACAACAATCGGCAGGGAGATGGTGAAACCAGTGGACTTGGTAACAGTCCAGCGAAAACCAAGATACTGTAGGATTCACCGGGATTACAAGAGACGCAGTCATGGTGCTTTGTTTTCAGCTGTGGTTCACTCTATTACTCGGCAACGTCTCTCTCTTTTTTGGTCTTCTCAGCTCAACCACACCTTAATAAAAGTCCTTAACAGACCGAACCAAGCGAATAAACGACAGACTAAAACATTTTCTTGAACACACTGCAATAAATACACTGCCTGTTACCTCACTTCCTGAGGATCCCAGTACCAGTTTGCAGGGTGGAACACCCCCTAACACCCCTTACTCAACCAAGGGTAATGTTACTGTAATGGTAATTTAGTTTATTACAAGCACCGATTACAAAAAAGAGACTAATGAAATTTTTTTTTAATATTTAAAGTCAAATTTTAATTATAACTTTGACATTTATATTTTTTAAATTGAAACAGAGAGTGCAGTACTCAAGCTAATGCTACCTATCAGCTTACTGTAAATGTCTGTGCGTTTTAAAAGCAGTGTACCTATACTATAACTATTACAGCTGAAATGACCCACACATTACACATAACACACAGGTGATGGCACCCAGGCAGGTTACTTACACACGGATGGCCTCCAGCAGGCATCTCTGGTGGTGTCGGTGCTCACCATTGTTATTCTTGGCCTGGGTAGTCCGGTGAAGCAGCCAGCATTCTCTCAGCACGTTAGCAGCAGCATTGCGGATCTGTAACATATAGATCAGACAGTCTGTTTGTGTTTTGCATTCAGGATTCTAGGTCTAGTCCTTTATGGGCAAGGATGGGTGAACAGTCACCACAGTTTAAGAACAATGTTGCTCAATGAGTGATATGGATTTTACCCTCTCCAGGGCATCAACGTCATTAAAAATTTCAGAGAATCCAGTGAGATCTTAAAGCGTAGGGACAAAAACTGCAACTGCATGGTCACGACCTCTGGGCCCTCAGACCACACTGCATTAAAAGCTGCTTGGAGTTTAAAGGCAGTGGGATCCCTAAGTCAGCAGCGTCCAGAAACACCACCAACTTCTCTTGGCACAGTGGAGCAACATATGCTTTCTAGATAGCATGCTCCTGTTTTACATTTTTAGCAAGACAGTGGCAAGCCACATTGCCAAGCCACAAGCCACAAAAGCATGGCTACATAATCAGAGAGTGTAGGTGTTTGGTGGTTCTGCCTGCAGCCTAGTTTCCCATTAAAATGGGTTATGCACTATTAAATACGAAATATATACTGCAGTATACAAGACGCATACAATAAGGGAACAGCAACTACAAATCTGCTGTTAGAACAACAAATAAAACTGATGTCTTCAGTCCTCAAGTAATGATGGCTAGAGTAAAACGATTGGGTGTAAAGAGCATTCCAAAGCGGCTGAGTCTTTCAGACGCAAGAAGGCCAAACGCCATTTTGTGAAAGAGTGCAGAGTGCATGAGCAACTTGTGGAATCCGGAGAAATCTCTGTAGGCACGAGATGAGGCCAAAAATCAGGATGGCCATAATCTTCGGGCCATCAGGCAGCACTGCTTTAAAAACCAGAGACGATTCTGTACTGGAAATCACTAAATGGGCTCAAGAATGCTAACAAAAACCACCATCTGAGGACCATTCGGCCTGTTGTCCATGCACACCTGTGAAACTATGTGTGAAGTGTTTTCGGGAACGTGTTTTTGAATTTTGGTTTAGGGGGGGATCGAACCCACGACCTTTGGTGTGAAAACCCCATGTGCTACTCTGCGCTATGCGGTAGTACGCGTGAGATAAGTCAGGAGGGGTTTTGTGAGGGAGAGGGAGAAATGGCGGGAAAAAAACAAACAAAGGAGACGCCAGGACTGCGTTCTCCAACAAAAGGAGAAGTTGATAAAAATCAGAAATAAACAGAAGAGGGTTTAACAGAAAGGGGACTTGTGGATCTTTGCGTGGAGAGTGACCCACGCTCTCTACACTTGTTGCTTTTCTCTTTTCCTTTTCTTTTGCTTAGCTTTCCTCTTTTCTTTTTCTCCTTTCTTTTCTTTTGCTTAGCTTTCCTCTTTTCTTTTTCTCCTTTCTTTTCTTTAGCTTAGCTTTCTCTTTTCTTTTCTTTAGCTTTCGCTTAGCTTGCTCTTTTCTTTTCCTTAGCTTAGCTTAGCTTAGCTTAGCTTAGCTTAGCTTAGCTTAGCTTAGCTTAGCTTAGCTTAGCTTAGCTTAGCTTAGCTTAGCTTAGCTTAGCTTAGCTTAGCTTAGCTTTCTGGTGTACCGTACCGGCTACCCCTCTACAAAGGTGCAGCAGAGGTGTTTGTGTGGTAGGGGCTTATATGGCTACCGCCTCAGGTGCCGCTCGTTGGCTTGATCAGCCCGGGGCATTCTGGGGTTTGGAGTTCCGGGCTGTAGTTCCGTCAGAACGGCGCCACCGCGGCCGCCCTCTGCTGGCTGCCAGCGGTACAGCCCGGACCCTTACAGAACCACATTCTGCATGTGTTACAGCATCATGGCTCTGTAGTAAAAGAGTCCGGTGCTAAGCTAACCTGCCTGCAGACCAGATCAGACACCCACTGAGAACAGTTGCTGCATTATAAAATAGAAAACTATGGCAAAGGAGACCCTGAACTGATGAGCAACCAAAATCCTATAACAAGGAACAACAGGAAAACCAATTACGACAATCGTCTCCTCAGTTCCCAAACGCTTATGGAGTGCTGCAAAACGAAGAGGTGATGTGACACAGTGAACATGAACCTGCCCAGAAACATGTTGCTGGCACCAACCTCAAAGTGGGCATCTAGTGTTTTTCTAAAAACAATAAAAAAAAGTTTCAACATTTGGTATGTTGTCTTCACACTATTCTCAGTCAAATGTAATGTTTCGTGATTTACACGTGATAGCATTCGGTTGTTATGTTGGATAGGGCTCCACTAAACCTGTCACCACTGAAACAATCCACGCTCACAGGTTAACGGTACCATTTCAGCAGTGTTATGACGGGTTTGGTGCTGACAAATGTATGGTCATTCATAACATATGGATATTTATCCAAAGTCCATGTCCGTTAAAAGTCCCCAATGGCTTTTGAAACCTAAACCAATCTGGTGGAATTATCCGTTGCTACGCAAAGCTCCGTCACAACACACTGAGTATAGACACCTGCTGGCAAAAGACTTAGAACAGCATTCACACGGATGTGCAGATAGGTGATCAGAATGGTGCTGACAGAAACACGATAGCCTGTTTAGCTTAGACTATGCATGGGTGGAGCTGCAGGGATGGTGGCTTCCAGGGACAAAGCACTGAAGCTGCACTCTTCATTTTGGAAGCACAACACAGATACACAGCACAAAACAGTTCATGGCTGCTTGGGGTTGTTGGCTTGTCAAGTTTCCAAACGTCCACCTTCTGCCCTGTAAGGGCGGATGTAATTCAGTTCTGAAGGTGGGACCATCATGAAACCGAGGAGCTGCTTTTCTGCAAAGGGTGCTGGGGCATCACACAACACTGGAGAAAACATATTAGAAGGTGGACGTTTGAACAAGCCAACTAGCCCACGCAGCCATGAACAACCCAAGACTGGCATCTAAATAAGAGGATAAAGGCATGGCTCAAACAATCTCCTGGCTTAAATTAGGGATGCAGCGATCCGATATTAGGATCGGATATCGATTCCAATATTAATAAAGGTTTCTGGATCAGGTTGTTTGGCGGATCTACAGGGCCAATCCCTACTTTAATTCGTTTGCGATGTGTGTTATGCCTTCAAGAGCATGTTGGCGTTGTGCTTGTAGATGCAACGGGGAACTGTTGCAACTTAGCGAGGCTCAAACTGTGGTCGCTGTGACCACAGAACCGCACGCTACAAGGTGAGCTACCAGCTACCTAGAAGAATGTGCTGAGGACAAACCTAAAAACAGGGAAAGGGTGAATGCGCTTTAAAAAGGGACCACGCTTAAGTAGCGCGAGCTGCAGGTGTTAGCATTTGCTGCTTGATTGCTTATTGGTTGCCCTTTGTCTCCCCCGAGTGGCCGGAGGTGGATCTGCAGGAACCCGAGACAGTAGACCTGATTTACGAACAACAAACATGGAGCGAGCCAAGGAGTAAGCTGTATGAGTAAGCGTAGTAAAGTCAATCGTGGCGCCTTACGTCACTCCAACATGGTGAAGTATACGGTTTATTAAATCAAAAATCTATCGGATAGATTTCGGGTACTGACAGATATCCAAAGTTTATGAGATCGGTGCTGGAACTGGAAACGCTGGATCAATGCATCCCATTAAATACCCTTTAGAAGGTTATACATAACTGTGAAACTGTGAAGTCCATCGGAGGGAGCCTTGCAAGTTTGAGAAATTCAAGATGGTTTTCACAAAAGAAAATGAACCACAAAGCAACAGAAAGCAAATTACTTCTTCCAGACTTCTTTACAACGGCTTTACTACAGACTGCTAACGTTATTACGCTGACTCTGAATACTTCCCCCCCTATAGGCTTATCATCTTAACCATATCTTTGTTGATACTTATGAATGCACACCGTTTACTGTTTTTTATTAAGTGTGAAAAAAATCAGACACTGCGTGTGTAAATCTGATGTGGATGTGTGCACTGGAAAGCGGTTTTGTGTCGTTTGGAGAGCAATGCTCGTTTCTCACAGGCATTCCTGAGGTTTCTTTTTTTATTCTGTTGCTGGTGTCTTTGATTCTATTCTCGTATTGATGTCATCCTGCTGACAGTAGCGTTATAACACAGGGTCTCTGTGATGATGTCACACCCTTTCTGGCAGCGCGATGCTGGTTATTATTAGGGCGTCCGTCGGGAACCTTGTCCAGATGTTTTCTTTAAATCTATCAGGACAAGACCCTGACAGTTAAAGCCTGAACTTTCACAACACACCGGTCTAGGCCACATGCGGCTCCGGAGTCGCATGAGGCTCTTTTACTGCCCCCTTGCGGGTCCACAGCGGAATAGAATTAGGTTAAATACAGTTAAATAAGCTTAGCTGATCGATCCAACACACAGTTCTGTGGCCTTTAACCTTGAAGATCAACGAACAGATTTCTGGTCACATAGCAATGCTGACAACTGTTGGTAACTAGTAACGAACTAGCAAAGAAGAGAACCTTTCAAGATGAACATCGAGAGGCGATTGGATAGATCCATTTGGGATGATATCTAGTCTAGCTGGACACTAAAAGACCTGTCATATAAGACTTGCTGGAAATAAACCGGTTGTCACAAATCTGGCAACCCTCCACGATGTGATCTTGACCCAGCACAGTTTTTCCGGTTACCTTTGCAACGTTGCAGGCTGCTATAGTGAAACTGGATTTACCTGGATGTTACAGTTAAAGAACCGAGTTTGTCATAAAGCATCTTCTCTACATTTTAAGATCCGAGAATCAGTATCTCAGTCTTTTTCTTCACTTAGTTGTGGAAAACGTTGTGGTATTCACTGAGAAATATCTGACACACAGCTTGTAGGCTTGTCTACCAAGTGTGGATCATCCAATGGAATGGAAATTGTGTATCATCAGCATAGCTATGATAATTTCCCAGTAAAAAACAAAAACTGTCTGTTTATTAAATATGGTTTAAACCATCCTTATACTGCCTGAGAGGCTGATCCAGTCTTGAAGGCTACTTTCAAATTTACTGAGCGACAGTATCAAAAGCTGCACTAGAAGATCCAATAGGACCAGAATAGAAGGTTCTATACATCGGCACTGGGCCTAAGACACTGACGGCACTGACAACATGAACCAATGGTGTTTCGGTACTATGGTTAGAACGAAAACCTGTTGGAACTTCTCTTGTAACTTGTTTGATTGTAGGTAAGCTTGGTAGCGCGTTTAATTCCTAAGACCTTACTCAGGAAAAGAAGGTTTGAGTTTAGTCTAAACTTATTTAGTACAATTGGATCCATGCTACTCTTGTTTAGTTTTTACCGAGGCAGTTTTAAAGGCGTCTGGATGAAACACCATAGTTAAGACTGATTTTGATTACAGTCACCATCTTAAGGAATGAAGCAGAAACAGGATGGAGACCACATGTGGATGTGCCTTATTTGATTACAACATTTGTAGCTCCTGATAACTGATAACAGAGAAAGACACCATTACTGATGTAGGTGGCTTATTGGGAAGGCTACTGGAACATGTTCCATCTTGCTGAGCTGTGTGCTGTCTCATCGATCAATCAATCAATCAATCTTTATTTGTATAGCTCTTCCAACTAACGTTGTCTCAAAGCAGCTTCACAGAAAATCAGTTTGTTATAAAGGAAAAGAAAAACATGTTAATGTACAGACATAGGAAAGGAAGTCCGGTTCCAAGCCCCCCGTGAGCAAGCCAGAGCCAACAGTGGCGAGGAAAAACTCCCTTGAGTAAGGAAGAAACCTCGAGAGGAACCAGGCTCGAGGGGGAAACCCATCCTCCTCAGGCCGATCCCGGAACTAACAGGAAAAGGAGAATAAGACCAGGAGGTAGTAACTGCAAAGACGGAGCCGACCCATAGGTTCTCTGTTTAAGTGAGAGATACAGGTCATGATCAGCATGATTCATGATTCAGTTCATTGTCGGTGCATTTAACGTAAAAAAAAAAAAAAAACGGTCACCATAAGATGCGTTAAAAGAAACATTAGGGTTCATGGAAAAAGGACCTTGGTGTTATCATTGTGTTTATTCAGTAGACTATAAAGATATAGCTGTCCGGATATTACCATTGCATTATTGTAGGTGGAGATCTGCTCTATGAGCACATCGTAATGTACCTATTTGAGAATATTTGGTTGCCCGGAAAAAACAAAGCTGCAAGCCAACCAAGGGAGCAAATCCAGAAGCGAAGAAACAAGGACCTGCTCAACAGGCGCGCTGAAACGGGGCATTGTACATTTACGGTATTTAGCCTGAAACGCTCTTATCCAGAGCGACTTATTGACAAAGGTTAAATCATATTAAAGGTAGGCCAATGTAGGGTTAGGGAGTCTTTGCCCCACGGCACTCTTATTGGCTGTAGCACAGCATAGTCACCAGGCCCGGGATTCACACACCAGTCTCCCACACATGTGGATGGATGGCCTATACTTGGCGGTTGGTGGTGTTAATCCATGCTGGAGCTTCACCAACCCACCACTTGAGTGTAAATCATGCGCAGTAGGGTCTCCCTGTGCATTGCCCTGCCTCTGGTAATGACGACTGTTTTGAAGCGGATCCATTCAAAGGCTCTGTCCCTGGCATTAGGTCCAATAGGCCTAAAATGAAACTGCGGAGCTGAATTACGATTTTGAATGCACTTTGAATCAGCAAAACATTGCATTTTGAAAAAATTGCTGGGAGATGCCAGGGTTATAGTGCCGGAAAACCGCTGGGAGAGGATCAGGGTTCAAAGGGTTAACCGGTGCTGAGAAATGTCAAGCGCTTCCTTTTAATCTAGCATTTATTATCCGAGACCCAGATCGTGTACATAAGCAAAGGCAGCACGAAGCTGTGCCTAAACAATACTTCCTCGAAGAGCGTTTCTGAGTAAATGTGACGTTTTTAAAAAGTTAATTTTAATAGGTGAAGGGTCAAAGGTGCGGACCCAAACAAAGCCCGCATGGCAGAGATGCGAAGGATGCGGCCTGTGACAGGATGTAACAAAAGCCTACAGTGACATGTGAGGACATCGGCGGTGGATGGGAAACCGTCTTATGCAACTTGTGTGCAAGAAAACACTGACTACCCAACAACAGATGCCCACGGCGAAGCCCTAAAAAAACCCACACTCCCCTCTTTTTTATTCTCGTTTCATATATGGAAACTCTTCCAGCATCTTTCCGTCGCGAGTGCGTTTATTTTCGGGCTTCTCCTTCCCTCGAGTAAGCAAACAGAGGGATCCTGTAGAGCGGGCTTAGTGCGGTGCCAAATGCTCCCATCCTTCAGCATTCTATATCCACCCCCACACTCCCTCCGTGTCCACTGTTACCGACCCCCCCCGGTTGTACGCGCGAAATCACAGGGACACACATCAGCGGGCTTGCCGTTTCCTGACCGTACCCACAAAGTCCTTTCCCCCATCCTGGGGGTACTGACACAAGTCCTTTTCCTGACAGGGACCTGATGTTTCCTCCTTTGACGCACTTTTGCGAGATCATTCACAGAGATCGGCAGCTTTTTTTTTTTTTTTGCCGTGCCCAGCCAGGCCCTTTTCCCACACTGGGCTGCCCTTTGGAAATGCCCTATGTAAGGGAAAAAATAATATTATAAAAAACTGTGGACAATACCATAACACACACGTGCGATGCGGAAAATAAACGCACCTCCGCCCGTGCGGCTTTGTCCCTGAGCTGAGGAATGTTTATCGTTTTGGTTTGTAGTCCTTACTTAAGGGCCTTAAACAAATACGGTCGTGTGCAAAAAGACATGTGCCTGCTTTTCAAACACCAAAATAAGTGAAGCATTCACAAGAGTAAACAGGTCGGCCGGCTCTGAAATCACACCTAATGCAGGGCTTTCGACTAACTTTTTTGAACAACTTGGAGTTGACGTTTTTTTTCGTAGGGGAACCAGCACCAAAGTTAGGTGCACCCAAATTTTCAACTGCAATCAACATTCAGAACAGCAGTTTTACATGTTCACCTTTTCTTTCTTTTGTTAAATTCGCTGTCCATATAGGCATATTGACTTGTAAATGATTAAATAACAATGTGGTCCCAACATAAGTTCTTTATTGAAGCACAATTCTACAGTAAAGGTAACGCTTGGGCAGTGCATTTGTCGGTGCTGTTGTAATGGTTTGATCGAAATGCATGTGCTTTTGCAGCGTTTTCAATTTCCTAAATGATTAGAACCAGTCAAACACGCACTACTGCCGGCCGATGGTATTTCTCACACTCCTTACAGTCAGTGCAGGGCTATGTCTGACTCGAGAGTCGATCGTTATGTGGCCTAGTTATCTGAGAGTCTCTCGGACCAGGGCTCGACATAACCAACGCTCTGACAGTGGGGAGGCCATCAGCTCGCAGGTTAAAACAATTTTCGAACGGTACAGGCCCTGAAATTCTTAACCAAAAATGTGTAAAATCATTTTTTCATTTTCTCGCATCCGCGGCTACACTGCTCTGGTTCTCTGCGGGCCTTAGGCTAATCACCGCTCTGTCTGACGCAGCACACGCACTTTCAAACGTACACACGTACAGGAATATCCGGACCCACGGGCCAATCGGGGGGGGGGGGGATGTGGGGGGCCCGCCCTCCTTCACTATCTTTGATTGGTTTAGACCAAGAAACAGGGGCCCTAATGTTTGGTTTGGTGGGTCGTTTTTAAAACCTACAGGGAGACTTCAGAGTCGCGAAAACTTTTCTTTTCAGATTTTTTTTGGTCCACAATTGAGAAATTAGGCACCTAAGTATCACAACAAGCCAGGCGCTACTAGGCGAAAGCGCTCGACAAAGCTCCTCCTGTCAGGTTTATGGTTATGATGGCAACAGCAATCAACGTAAGCACATAGGCAATGTTAGTTATATTGGGTTTAAAGGTGAATTATAAAGACAAAGAGAATTATATTTCTAGTTTAGTAATAACTCATCATGGAAAACAAAAAGGTTTTGGGCACTCAGCAGGAAGGAATCAACCAACAGGAATGGAAACTTGGTGGGTGGTTGTGAGGTTTAGCTTTTGTTGTTTTAGCAGTGGATGTTGAGAGGGAGGAGAGCGATGTGTGTGAATGACTTTCATGAGTTTCCAAATACTGTGGCCCCCACGCATGGTTGACGCATGTGGTTGCCATTGGCTTAATCTAAATTCATGCTGTTCACAGCTGGAAAGAGCGAAAATGATTTAACACTATTTTTACCGGATAAATGAAGAATTAAAGGACAAGTTTAAAGAAAGATTGATAGTTTTTTTTTTAGAACTGGGGGGAGGGGTGGTTCCCACCCACCCATCTCGCCCGACCACTCGCAAGGCTTCAGGGAGCGGGATGGTGATGGGAGAATGAGGGATGTGGTTCTTATGGAGAGTTTTTACTTTATCGCGTAGCCCATACTGCCATTTTTAGCACCCCCCCCCCCCCCCCCCCTCCCCCCCCTCCCCCATCTGTTGGCCAGCCCATCCCCCCCCCCCTCTCCCTTTTCCTCTCTCTCTCCCCACAGCAGGGCCCACCCTCCCCCATCACGTGGAGGGCTTAGAGCAGTGGATTGAGAAGAAGGGGTGAACAGCGTTTAGTATACCGAGATCCCGACCAGACAGTCTGAGTATAGTCCCATTGTTTATTTGTAGGAATCCACTCCCTCGGAATGAAGGAGGTAAGAGGCCTACACAAAGGCCCACGAGGAGGGAGAATAGGGAGGAAAGAACCGTGAATGAACTGTCTCTGATGAAACGAAATGTCAAAATGCGCAGACTAACCCTCAAAAACCAACAGCGAGAAATGGGAGCGAAGAAGTAGATGGTAGTATAAGTATTAGTTAAAGAGTTAGTACGTAATAGTAGAGTAAGTCTATGATGTATGTAAAGTTATAAGAGAGGAAGGAGTGAGGAAGGAGTGCACGGGGTAGTGAGTGCATCGCCCTCCCTCCTCACCCCCCCCTTCCAATGATTCTCCTGTTAGTATAGAGTGGCAAGTCATGCCAAAGCCCCCCCCAAGCACCTGCGATGAGCAGTGATAGCTCTCTGCACTGCATGATCCATATTCATAGGAGTTCTTACCCCACGCCAAACGCCACCAAACTGCAATGTGTGTACCAGGACTCTCATTTATAATGTGACTCAGAACCTTCACCAAACTGGTGTTGTGAGTCACCCAGTGGTCCAGCCTTCAAGCGCCAAGGATGATGATGAAGTTAAATGTTTGTTGTTTACATGTCACACGTTCGGACAGAAAGGTCTGTTGTTTCTGTCATCCACCTCCACCCACCCCTCCTACCTCTACAATCTTTTCTTAGCTAAGGAACACTGTATGAGAATATATACCAATGAGGCACACAATGGTATGGAGATACGTATCCACTCAGGGGAACCTACACCACAATTCATTGATTATCGAAACCATTCCTACTATTTTCTTTTGCCCATGTTGAAGGTTGGGTAGAGAGTAGATAATAGTATATGAGTGCATGGTTAGAATTATCTAACGATTGGGAATCGGATCCCTGACCCATGGGTTATGTTGGACCCCACGACGAATGCCCATACTAAGGGAAAAAAAATAAGACGATATTTGTAAATATTAAAGGGATTAACGCGACAGGCAACGAGATTTATTTATTATGAGAAAATATTATGTCTGAAAAAAATTGAAGATTTAAAGATAATTATTTTTATGATTAAGATGGAATGTTGCACAATGTGGGTGTTTTGTTGTTTTTGAGCAAAAACGTGTGTGCTCCCGGAAAGCACTAGTAAGATGTCATGACAAATTACATGTCAACAGGTTATGTTACTCAGTTAGGTTGTTAATCCAGTGCTTCGTTCTGAAATCAGGGAGTCCAGTAGTGTTAGTGGAAATGAAGCCACCCACTTTCTCCACCTGTCTGAACATTGCTGGTCTGTAGGGTTTGCTGACGCCCCCCGAGTATGATGACCGAGTCCGAGCTTATGATGCGAGTCCCACGCAGTTCCTGCCCCACCGAGAGTGTACCGAGTTTCCACGAGTATAGTACCGAGTATCAGGATGTCCCGAAGGTGATGCGAAGAGACAATGGAAAAGAAAGATATGAGTATTTACAACATTTTTGGATTTAAGAAGAGTGTTCAGGCCCCACCTGGTAGCACGTTTCGATCAACAAGAGATTATGTTAAGCTCTGCAAGACGTATGCTTATCTAGATTCTCAAGGAAAGTCCAGTAGCTGTTCAGAGACTCGTTTTGGGGTTGGCTTCATATTACGAGCCACCTAACTGGTCCCGTAGAGACTCGAGTCACACCAATAACATGTAGCCATCACTATGCATACGTGATTCGGACTCCGAAACAGACATGTGTGCACTAGCGTCCGTGCAGCTGAACTGTAGAAGGAAGATGGGAAAGGAATAGAATAAAGCTTGGTGAAGACCGTTTTTTAGATAGGCCTTTTTATAGTGCGAGTTCCATTTGGATGGTGGGG
>JAMWET010000259.1:0-7500 GCA_024036415.1 Prochilodus magdalenae
AGCGAAGCGACCTCCTCCTCGACCCCCCTTTCGGGCACCACTGTAAGACTGATTTAGCACACGTAAAGCAATACCGTTTCAGCACCACTGTATAAGACTGTTTAAGCACCAGGTAAAGCAAGACGTACAGACCCACTGTAAGACTGATTTAGACACTGTAAAGCAAGAATGTTTCAGCACCACTGTAAAGAGACGTTTCAGCACCACTGATAAAGCACTACGTTTCAGCACCACTGTAAAGCAAGGGACGGTTTCAGCACTGCTGTAAAGTAAGACTTTTGGGGGGTTCAGCACCCTGTAAAAAGACTGTCTTCAGCCACCACTGTAAAGGGACTGTTTTAGCACCACATGTAAAGTATGTTTCAGCACCACTGTAAAGTAAGACTGTTTCAGCACCACTGTAAAGACTGTTTCAGCACCACTGTAAAAACTGATTTAGCACCACTGTAAAGACTGTTTCAGCACCACTGTAAATAAGACTGTTTCAGCACCACTGTAAAGACTGTTTCAGCACCACTGTAAAGCAAGACTGTTTCAGCACCACTGTAAAGACTGATTTAGCACCACTGTAAAGCAAGACTGTTTCAGCACCACTGTAAAGCAAGACTGTTTTAGCACCACTGTAAAGCAAGACCGTTTCAGCACCACTGTAAAGCAAGACCGTTTCAGCACCACTGTAAAGACTGATTTAGCACCACTGTAAAGACTGATTTAGCACCACTGTAAAGCAATACCGTTTCAGCACCACTGTAAAGACTGTTTAAGCACCACTGTAAAGCAAGACCGTTACAGCACCACTGTAAAGACTGATTTAGCACCACTGTAAAGCAAGACTGTTTCAGCACCACTGTAAAGACTGATTTAGCACCACTGTAAAGCAATACTGTTTCAGCACCACTGTAAAGCAAGACTGTTTCAGCACCACTGTAAAGTAAGACTGTTTCAGCACCACTGTAAAGACTGATTCAGCACCACTGTAAAGACTGTTTCAGCACCACTGTAAAGACCGTTTAAGCACCACTGTAAAGACTGTTTAAGCACCACTGTAAAGCAAGACCGTTACAGCACCACTGTAAAGACTGATTTAGCACCACTGTAAAGCAATACTGTTTCAGCACCACTGTAAAGCAAGACTGTTTCAGCACCACTGTAAAGACTGTTTCAGCACCACTGTAAAGCAAGACTGTTTCAGCACCACTGTAAAGACTGTTAAACGCAGTTTCAGCCACTGTAAAGCAAGACTGTTTAGCACCACTGTAAAGCAAGACCGTTTAAAGCACGACCGTTCAGCACCACTGTAAAGCACCACTGTAAAGACTTTTAGCACCACTGTAAGCAATAAGACTGTAAAGGACTGTTACGCACCACTGTAAAGCAGTACATGCACCACTGTAAAGACTGATTTAGCACCCACTGTAAAGCACTACTGTTTCAGCACACTGTAAAGACTGCACCCTTCAAATACGTTCACCACCACTGTAAAGACTGATTCAGCACCACTGTAAAGACCGTTTCAGCACCACTGTAAAGACCGTTTAAGCACCACTGTAAAGACCGTTTAAGCACCACTGTAAAGACTGTTTAAGCACCACTGTAAAGCAAGACCGTTACAGCACCACTGTAAAGACTGATTTAGCACCACTGTAAAGCAAACTTTTCGCACCACTGCATACTGTTTCAGCACACCCTGGTTCAGCACACGTAAAGACTGAGTCAGCACACTGTGACTTTCAGCACCACTGTAAAGACTGGTTTAAGCAACACTGTCAAGACTGTTTATAGCACCACTGTAGGCAAGACGTTACAGTACACTGTAAAGAATGATTTAGCACAATGTAAAGCACAGCCCACGTAAAGACTGAGTTCAGCACCACTGTAAAGACCGTCAGCAAGTAAAGGACTGTTTCAGCACCACTGGTAAAGAGCAGTTTAAGCAACACTGTAACGACTGTTTAAGCTAACTGTAAAGTAAGACAGTTACAGCACCACTGTAAAGACTGATTACAGCACCACTGTAAAGACTGTTTCAGCACCACTGTAAAGACTGTTTCAGCACCACTGTAAAGACTGTTTCAGCACCACTGTAAAGACTGATTACAGCACCACTGTATCGAGATTTAGACTGTAAAAGTAAGGACAGGGTTACACCACTGTAAAGACTGTTTCAGCACCACTGTAAAGACTGATTCAGCACCACTGTAAAGCAAGACTGTTTCAGCACCACTGTAAAGACTGTTTCAGCACCACTGTAAAGACTGATTACAAAGCAAGACTGTTTCAGCACCACTGTAAAGGGACCACTTTAAAGACCACTGTAAAGACTGCAGCACCACTGTAAAGCAAGACCGTTTAAGCACCACTGTAAAGACTGATTTAGCACCACTGTAAAGACTGTTTAAGCACCACTGTAAAGACTGTTTAAGCACCACTGTAAAGACTGATTTAGCACCACTGTAAAGACTGATTTAGCACCACTGTAAAGCAAGACTGTTTCAGCACCATTATTTAGTATAAATAAATGTACTCTTTTATCAAGTCTTATCTTTTGAGATGACTGTGAACAGTTTAGATTTGCGTGTCCTGACCTCACCAACCTATCCACGTGGGCTGCTATGGGAGACCTTGCACCAACTGCTGGCCCAAATGCGAGTTTTAGGCATATCCAGATTGTATCCAGATTGATTTTTGCTAGTCTAGGCAGCAAACCCCCTACCCCACCCTTCCGATGAAATTCTGTAAAATTTTAATTTTTAAATTTTAAAATTAATTTCAGTCTGGATGCTTTGGCCAGTTCAATCCAGAGTCAAGTTCAAAATGAAGATCCTTGTTGCCAGGATTGTTTTTTTCTTCTGAACAAGACTTTTTAAAAAATCCATCTGACCCAGTATTAAAAATACCAGATGTGGTTTGCCAAAAAAAAACCATCAGTGGTGGTGTCGGTCTGTGAACAAGTGGCCCTTTCTCTGCAAATCCATAAAAACGCGTCTCATCAAACCACTCTGAATGACCTCGTTTAGATCCACCACTGCCCAAATGTTGAAAACCGGAATTCCAAAAAAATGATTTTGACGCAACAAATGTGCTCCAGAAAACTGAGAACACGCGTGAAGCATTCTTTTGGCACCTATGAAAATCTTACTGATGTCACACCTGCCCTCGATGATGGTAATGACGTCGTTCATCTGGATGTGCAGCTTGTCTGGCTCGTCAAAGTCCTGCAAGGCCCTCATGTCGGTGGGCATGGTTTCCACCAGGAACTCCCTCAGGGCCATGAACGTCGGCCGGTCGTCCGGTTTCTGTGCCCAGCACTGCATCATCACGTTATAGATGTCCTGAGGGCAGTCCTCCGGCTTGGGCAGCCGCTCGCCCTCCTTATCGATCTTATGGAGGATCTGAAGAAGCACATGAGAGCTGGGTAAAAGTGTTGTCTCACAGCGTCAGTGGCAGCTATTTGTAAAACTATCGTTTTGGCGATGTGTGTACGTCATCTGTAAAACATACTGAGAACTGCCTAATAAGAAAATCAGATTTGGCGACTGACTTGGCTGACTTGTCCATTTTTGGCCAAACTGTCACGCCAATTCTTGAATTTCCCTCTGGGATCAATAAAGTATCTATCTATCTATCTATCTATCTATCTATCTACAGTTTTGAAGGTTCTGAAAACTGACAGGTGTTAGTGGTGCAGTGGTGTTCGGCTGTAAGTACCTGACTTCCATTAAGGCCCAGCCAAGGCTCTTGACCGTAAGTGCACATCTCCCAAAGAGTCACGCCAAACATCCAGGTGTCCGTTGCGTGGGAAAACGTGCGGGTCTTTAGGCTCTCTGGGGCACACCTGAACGAACACACCCACAGACACACACACAGACACAGTTATCCACATAAGAGGGCTTCTACACAAATACAGCCATCTTAACCATTCAAAACAACCAGTTAACAGAAATCTGAAGACATTTTCCCAGCATGCATCGCTCCGCTGTAAACGGATTAAAGCAACTGCACTGAAATTCAAATTAGGCCAACTGTGGCTTTTAGAGGTAGACGTCTGGTTACTATCACCACCACTGTGGCTTTTAGAGGTAGACGTCTGGTTACTATCACCACCACTGTGGCTTTTAGAGGTAGACGTCTGGTTACTATCACCACCACTGTGGCTTTTAGAGGTAGACGCCTGGTTACCTTTACCACCACTGTGGCTTTTAGAGGTAGACGCCTGGTTACCTTTACCACCACTGTGGCTTTTAGAGGTAGACGTCTGGTTACCATCACCACCACTGTGGCTTTTAGAGGTAGACGTCTGGTTACTATCACCACCACTGTGGCTTTTAGAGGTAGACGTCTGGTTCCCATCACCACCACTGTGGCTTTTAGAGGTAGACGTCTGGTTACCTTTACCACCACTGTGGCTTTTAGAGGTAGAAGCCTGGTTACTATCACCACCACTGTGGCTTTTAGAGGTAGACGCCTGGTTACTATCACCACTACTGAGAGATCTGTCTCTCTGTTGCTATGGTTTCATAAAATCCAGTAAAAGTTCCAGTTCTTTAAACAGCTTTCCCGGTTTCCCTCTCAGGTATTCCCTCAGCCGTCTCTCACCAGGCGAACGGGACTTTGCGGTGCTCCTGCATGACGTAATGGTCGTCGTTTTTGGGCAGTGCCCTCATGAGGCCAAAGTCTCCGATCTTGACCAGCTCGCCGGAGGCCAGCAGGATGTTCCTGGCCGCCAGGTCACGGTGGATGAAGCGCTTGGACTCCAGGTAGGCCATTCCATTGGCTATCTGAATGGCGTACTGACACAGGGTAGAGATGAGGAAGTGACCCTGGTTCTTCCTCAGACGGTCCAACAGAGAGCCGAGAGGAGCCAACTCAGTCACCTAGAGAGAGAGAGAGAGAGACACAGAGAGAGAGAGAGAGAGAGAGAGAGAGAGAGAGAGAGAGAGAGAGAGAGAGAGAGAGAGAGAGAGAGAGAGAGAGAGAGAGAGAGTGAGAGAGGGAGAGAGGTAGGGAGGGAGGGAGGGAGAGAGAGGGAGGGAGAGAGAGAGAAGGAGGGAGGGAGGGAGAAAGGTAGAAAGAGGGAGGGAAAAGGAGGGAGGGAAAAGGAGGGAGGGAGGAAGAGAGGTAGAGAGAAGGAGGGAGGGAGAGAGAGAGAGAGGTAGGGAGAGAGGGAGAAAGAAGAGAGAGGGAGAGAGGGAGGAAGGGAGAGAGGGAGGGAGAAGGAGGAAGGGAGAGAGGGAGGGAGAAGAAGGGAGGGAGAGAGAGAGAGAAGTAGGGAGAGAGGGAGAAGGGAGAAAGAAGAGAGAGGGAGAGAGAGAGGGAGAAAGAAGAGAGATGGAGGAAGGGAGGAAGGGAGAGAGAGAGAGAGAGAGAGAGAGAGAGAGAGAGAGGGAGAAAGAAGAGAGATGGAGGAAGGGAGAGAGAGAGAGAGAGAGAGAGAGAGAGAGAGAGTGGAAGGGAGGGAGAGAGGGAGGGAGAGAGAAGGAGGGAGTGGGAGAGAGAGAGAGAAGTAGGGAGGGAGGGAGAGAGAGAGGGAGAAAGAAGAGAGATGGAGGGAGGGAAGAAGGGAGAGAGAGAGATGGAGAGAGAGAAGAGGGACAGGGTTAATGAGAGGAAAAAAAACAAGGGAGACGGACGACGAGTCCAGATAGGAGGAGGTGTACCTGATGAGTGTACACGCACACACTGCTTACTCACCATCTTCATGGGGTGTGTGAGAACGACTCCGTAGAGGCGGATCAGGTTCTGGTGGTCCAGGGAGTGCATGGCGTTGACCTCGCGGATGAAGTCATCCAGAGCGTCCGGCTGGTTCAGCACGTCTGTCTTCAGACACTTCACTGCCACGTTCAGCTGCCGAGAGGAACAAGAGAGGAGAGGCAGAGTGAGGCCGAGGCAGCCTGGACCTGAAACTAACCTGACCGGAGAGCTCTCTCTCCGTGCCGCTGGAATGACCGGTACGGCTCCCGATCCCACAAAAATGCTGACGATCCCCGCAGGGGACTTTCTGAGCCCGGTAACCTTACCCCCGGCGCGGCGGTTCCGTCCTGCTCGCTGCCACCGTCACATATTTCTGGTGAATGCCTCAACACGATCTGCCTCAACGAAGGCGAGGTTTATGCGCAGGTCAGTTTTGGATCAGCTAAGCTGCAGGAGTCTAAAGGCCAGCGCTATCGGATTCTCTCCGCCCCCGTCTCTTTCACTGCTGGGCGGCTGAGCGGTGCAGATGGCCTCCCTGCTGCGCACACATACATCCCCCAGCTCATTTCGCACGACCCCTGACCTCTAATCAGACCTCTGAAGCCCCCAGCTCTCCCAGCAGCCAGCTTGAGGAAAACAGTCGCTCCACCAACACACATGGCGGTTCAAAGGCACTCACTGTCCACTATATCAGACCCTCACTGTCCACTACATCAGACACTCCCTGTCCACTACATCAGACACTCACTGTCCACTACATCAGACACTCCCTGTCCACTCTAGTAGACACTCACTGTCCACTATATCAGACACTCACTGTCCACTCTATTAGACTCTAACTGTCCACTATCAGACACTCCCTGTCCACTATATCAGACACTCCCTGTCCACTACATCAGACACTCCCTGTCCACTACATCAGACACTCCCTGTCCACTACATCAGACACTCCCTGTCCACTACATCAGACACTCCCTGTCCACTCTATCAGACTCTCACTGTCCACTATATCAGACTCTCACTGTCCACTATATCAGACACTCACTGTCCACTATATCAGACACTCACTGTCCACTATATCAGACACTCACTGTCCACTATATCAGACACTCACTGTCCACTATATCAGACTCTCACTGTCCACTATATCAGACTCTCACTGTCCACTATATCAGACCCTCACTGTCCACTATATCAGACCCTCACTGTCCACTATATCAGACACCCACTGTCCACTCTATCACTCTCACTGTCCACTATATCAGACTCTCACTGTCCACTCTATCACTCTCACTGTCCACTATATCAGACACCCACTGTCCACTCTATCACTCTCACTGTCCACTATATCACTCTCACTGTCCACTATATCAGACTCTCACTGTCCACTACATCAGACTCTCACTGTCCACTACATCAGACACTCCCTGTCCACTCTAGTAGACACTCCCTGTCCACTCTAGTAGACACTCACTGTCCACTATATCAGACTCTCACTGTCCACTATATCAGACCCTCACTGTCCACTATATCAGACACCCACTGTCCACTCTATCAGACTCTCACTGTCCACTATATCAGACCCTCACTGTCCACTATATCAGACCCTCACTGTCCACTATATCAGACACTCACTGTCCACTATATCAGACTCTCACTGTCCACTACATCAGACTCTCACTGTCCACTACATCAGACACTCCCTGTCCACTCTATCAGACTCTCACTGTCCACTCTATCAGACTCTCACTGTCCACTATATCAGATACTCACTGTCCACTATATCAGACTCTCACTGTCCACTATATT
>JAMWET010000259.1:12500-35000 GCA_024036415.1 Prochilodus magdalenae
AAACCAAACTAGCGCATGATCCTCTGCAGCTGCTGCGTCATGCAGAGGTGAAAGAAGCCAGTTTTGGGGCTTGGGTGGAGAGGTGGGGTCCTAGGGGCTAGGGTGGGGTCCTAGGGGCTTTCTAGGGGCTTTCTAGGGGATAGGGTGGGAGGGCGGGGGTCCTAGGGGCTTTCTAGGGGATAGGGTGGGAGGGCGGGGGTCCTAGGGGCTTTCTAGGGGATAGGGTGGGAGGGCGGGGGTCCTAGGGGCTTTCTAGGGGATAGGGTGGGAGGGCGGGGGTCCTTGGGGCTTCCTAGGGGATAGGGAAGGAGAGTGGGGGTCCTAGGGGCTTCCTAGGGGATAGGGTGGGGGTCCTAGGAGCTTCCTAGGGGATAGGGTGGGAGGGTGGGGGTCCTAGGGGCTTCCTAGGGGATAGGGTGGGAGGGCTGGGGTCCTAAGGGTTAGGGTGGGAGGGCTGGGGTCCTAAGGGTTAGGGTGGGAGGGCTGGGGTCCTAAGGGTTTGGGCGGGAGGGCTGGGGTCCTAAGGGTTTGGGCGAGAGGGTTTGGGGTCCTAAGGGTTTGGGTGCGAGGGCTGGGGTCCTAAGGGTTTGGGCAGGAGGGGTGGGGTCCCAGGGGCTCGGGTGGGTGGCACTAAGCATCAAGGTATAGGTGTTTGATTTATGGCCTAAACTGAAGGCCTGCATTAGCTTAAGGCTAACATGCTATTAAAAACCCATGCTAGCAGAAAACTAGCATCATCATAGAGGTATGTTTTCCTTGTTGTTTTTTTTTTTTGTTTTTTGTTTTTTTGGTGGGGTGGGAGGGCCGGGTGGACAAATTCTTATCTAAGAAGTTATGCTGTTCATCAGAGAAAAATGGATGCCTAATACAAATTCAGGGAGCAGGCTTATTATCCTGAACTAACTACGCAGCTCTGGTCTGCCTCGGGGTGGCGCTATAGTAATTGCGCTCACCCTGTTGATCCCTGAAAGCCCATCAACCGTAACTATGCTTGGCTTTCCTCTTGACCATATACCACAGCATATTTGTAGAGCTGAATCCCTCAGCTGGAGATATTAAAAAAAAACAAAAAAACAACGCTAGTTTTCTGCTAGCATCCAAGTGGGCTTTTAAAAAGTACATTAGCTCAAAGCTAATGTAGGCCTTTAGTTTCAGCCTTAATGTTTGAACTCAGGCACACAACATAGGAAAAGCACGTCTACGATAATGCTAGTTTTCTGCTAGCGCCCATAGGGGTTTTTAATAGTATGTTAGCATTACGCTAATTCTGGTCAGTGGGAAAAAAAAAACAAGCAAAAAACAAACACCTATACGTTAATGCTAGTTTTCTGCTAGCAACCGTAGGGGGACTAAACAGTAGTTTAGCTCTAAGCTAATGCTAACTTCTAATCTCAAAACCCCCCCCAAAAAAACAAAAAAAACCAGGAAGAATCAAACACTTCTACAACTGGATTCTGAAAACGACAGTTGGGGGCGGCTGTAGTGTTTGTGAACAAGCTCTCTGGCCGAAGTGCATCACTCAGGAATGTGCTGCGTCCATCTCAGTCTGGCTCATGGGACAGTTAACCTCATTTCCCATGGATTCTGCATCTGTCCACACAAACAAGCATGCTCCAGAGAATGGACGGCATTATGCTGATGGCTCGCTCGTGTCCGAGGCCCAATTGCGTCTCTTCCTGCCGCGTTTGAAGGGACGCTAACCAGGTTAGAGTCAGATTCTGGCCAAGTTTGGGTTAGATGTTGGCCTCTGGGCTGACTGGAAGCTTCCTGCTTCAGTGCTCGACCCACATCTGGCTCATTAGTCGTATTAGCCGTGATGCTGGGGCACTGAAGGAGCAACGGAGTATAAAGGTTTAGCTCCTGACACACTGAAGAACAGGGTGAGGAAGTGTTCAGAGAAACAGATGGACTACAGAGTGCTCCTGTAGGGTCAGTGGAGCTGGAAATGGACAATGAGTGCAGAGACAAGGAGGTGGACATAATGCATGAAGCCGTGATCTCCCGTCGGACAGTTTCAGTCAGTCCTGCTATTTACTGAAACCTCAGCTCAGTGTGTTATCCATGGCAGGCATGCTTCAGAGAGAGTCCCATGAAGCGAGAGTGAATGGGTCAGTGCAAACCAATTGAGTTCATTCCAAACAAGAGCAAACCACAGACTCACAACCCCCAAAAGTACACCGCTGCTTCACTGGAATCAGAAACACTTCCTCTGATGGCTTTAGCAGCTTCAGGGCCCGAGAGCAAAACCCTGCAGGCTGACTGAGTACAGCAGAACGAGGCTACTACATGTGTGTGAGTGGTGACCTCGAACCAAAGGCCTCGTAAATCTGTCAGTGCGTGAGTGTCCGCGAGCCGGAAGCTTCCTACTGTACCTTACTCATCCAGGACTTGCGCTTGCACAGCGCTTTCCTCCTCTTTACTGCCTCCCACAGCCGTCTCTGCCCTGGAAGGAAAGAAAGACAGGAGACCGTTAAGGGTACGAACCAAAGTACACTCATCAAGACAGAACAGCTGCACCCAGAAGGAGGTGTGGGATGGCAGGTCTGCTAGGAAGGAAGATAAAGGTGACCAGGATCAATAACTGATGATAAGTTTAGACTGATATGATCAATATTTATTGAGCTACACATACAGAAGTCTGTCTCTCAGTATTGCGTCGGGCTGCCATGTTTGCTAACCCAACATGCCAGACGTCTCGGTATGGAGCTGTAGAGGTTCCTAATGGAGTCCTGTGATAATCCATCCCATGCAGCTTGAACATCCTCACACAGTTCCTGCAGATGGTGCGGTAGGGGTGGAGGTGGAGGGACACCAGGCCTTCTGGACGTGTAACAACAAGCCGTTCATCTTGGTTCTGACCACGGTGCCTCAAGACAGGCCTGGCCAATCACATCTAATCTGAGGATCACCTGGCCAATCACATCTAACCTAAGGATCACCTGGCCAATCACATCTAACCTGAGGATCACCTGGCCAATCACATCTAACCTGAGGAAACACCTGGCCAATCACATCTAACCTGAGGATCACCTGGCCAATCACATCTAACCTGAGGAAACACCTGGCCAATCACATCTAACCTGAGGAAACACCTGGCCAATCACATCTAACCTGAGGAAACACCTGGCCAATCAAATCTAACCTGAGGAAACACCTGGCCAATCACAGGGACCTGAGGAAACGCCTGGCCAATCACAGGGACCTGAGGAAACGCCTGGCCACTCACATCTAACCTGAGGAAACACCTGGCCAATCAAATCTAACCTGAGGAAACACCTGGCCACTCACAGGGACCTGAGGAAACACCTGGCCAATCACATCTAACCTGAGGAAACACCTGGCCAATCACATCTAACCTGAGGAAACACCTGGCCAATCACAGGGACCTGAGGAAACACCTGGCCAATCACAGGGACCTGAGGAACCGCCTGGCCAATCACATCTAACCTGAGGATCACCTGGCCAATCACATCTAACCTGAGGAAACGCCTGGCCAATCACATCTAACCTGAGGAAACGCCTGGCCAATCACATCTAACCTGAGGAAACGCCTGGCCAATCACAGGGACCTGAGGAACCGCCTGGCCAATCACATCTAACCTGAGGATCACCTGGCCAATCACATCTAACCTGAGGAAACGCCTGGCCAATCACATCTAACCTGAGGAAACACCTGGCCAATCACATCTAACCTGAGGAAACGTCTGACCAATCACAGGGACCTGAGGAAACGTCTGACCAATCACATCTAACCTAAGGATCGCCTGGCCAATCACATCTAACCTGAGGAAACGCCTGGCCAATCACATCTAACCTGAGGAAACACCTGACCAATCACATCTAGCCTGAGGAAACGCCTGGCCAATCACATCTAACCTGAGGAAACACCTGGCCAATCACATCTAACCTGAGGAAACACCTGACCAATCACAGGGACCTGAGGAAACACCTGGCCAATCACATCTAACCTGAGGAAACGCCTGACCAATCACATCTAACCTGAGGAAACACCTGACCAATCACAGGGACCTGAGGAAACACCTGGCCAATCACATCTAACCTGAGGAAACACCTGACCAATCACAGGGACCTGAGGAAACACCTGGCCAATCACATCTAACCTGAGGAAACGCCTGACCAATCACATCTAACCTGAGGAAACACCTGACCAATCACAGGGACCTGAGGAAACGCCTGGCCAATCACATCTAACCTGAGGAAACACCTGACCAATCACATCTAACCTGAGGAAACACCTGGCCAATCACATCTAACCTGAGGAAACGCCTGACCAATCACATCTAACCTGAGGAAACACCTGACCAATCACAGGGACCTGAGGAAACGCCTGGCCAATCACATCTAACCTGAGGAAACACCTGACCAATCACAGGGACCTGAGGAAACGCCTGGCCAATCACATCTAACCTGAGGAAACACCTGGCCAATCACAGGGACCTGAGGAAACACCTGGCCAATCACATCTAACCTGAGGAAACGCCTGGCCAATCACAGGGACCTGAGGAAACGCCTGGCCAATCACATCTAGCCTGAGGAAACACCTGGCCAATCACATCTAACCTGAGGAAACACCTGGCCAATCACATCTAACCTGAGGAAACACCTGGCCAATCACAGGGACCTGAGGATCCTGTTACGGTGCTCTAAATGTCTCGGTCCCTCGGGATGAGAGCGAGTGTCTTGGCAAGGCTGCATGCGGTGCACCTACATCAGATACAGATTCCCAAGATTCCGGGGTCGGCATCTCCACTTCCCTGAAGCTAGGCGAGATCTGACCTGTGGCGTGTTGTCAAGCACTCCCTTCTTCTGTGGTTTCATTTATGACGTCATCAGCGAACAGTGACTTCCATCACGTATGGATCCACGCAGATCCGAAGTTATGGATACTCAGCAGGTAGGAGCCTTCGGTTCCGGATTTCTCCGGGACCAACCACATGCTTGACATGTCACATAGGAATAACCCTGGGGTTCCTGAGGAGAGGTTTGGGAAAACGCCTACTGCCTTTAAAGTTGCACTAGATTGCTTTCTCAGGAAATTAGCCGATACGGATACGGACTCACAGGGCGGCAGGAGAAGCAACCTGCACTCGGGAGAAGAGGAAAGCCGGCAGCTGGAGCCCAAAGAGCTCCGAGAACGTGAGGAAAGCATGACGGGCCACTCCACGGGCTTAAGATGAAGAGGTGGCGTGAAGGGAAATCCCATTAACCGCATTTACCCCGCGCACTTCGCACAAAGACGGAAGGGGCGCGCTGATTAGGGGCTGGCGGGATGCCAGCATGCCGCGTGTGCCGGGCCCAGGAGGAATATTAACACGTTCAGTGGGAGAATTACAGCCAGGCGGGTGAGAGGAAGCCCTGAATCAGATCCAGTAATGGGAGTCTGGAAGCGCTGAATATGAGAATGAACCGGATGGAGAGTTCCGGTTTAATCTAATCCCTGCCTTCAGATTCAGAGCCGCCACGGGAACAGAGCCGTAACGTCCATTAGGGTGGCTTCACAGGCATGATGCAAACCATGTTCAGATGATCAGAGATGGAGAACGCAGCTGAGGAGCTTCGGGTGGGAGCACAGGAGAGCGACACAGCCCAACATTCCAGCTCCAAGCTCTACATGCTACGCCCATTGTATACAAGACGTCCAAAAGTATCCAGACACCCCTTTAGTTCCTGGACTGAGCGACTCTGATGTGCACCTTTAGTTTGAGACCTGAGAGAACGTCACAGCCTGTATACGGCACTGGCCGATAGAAGAGGACACTCTGGAGCAGCTTATGGTCACTGGGTAGGAAGCCCCCCAGCACTGGGCTGTGAAGCAACTGAGTGATGGAACTCCATCCAGCACCTTTGGGATGAGTCGGAGGGGTGGAACTTCAGGGATGGAGAGATGGATCTCCATTCACCACCTCTGGGATGAGTCTGAGGGATGGAACTCCAGGGACAGAGGGATGGAACTCCAGGGACAGAGGGATGGAACTCCAGGGACAGAGGGATGGAACTCCAGGGACAGAGGGATGGAACTCCAGGGACAGAGGGGTGGAACTCCAGGGACAGAGGGGACGGAACTCCAGGGACGGAGGGACGGAACTCCAGGGACGGAGGGACGGAACTCCAGGGACGGAGGGACGGAACTCCAGGGACGGAGGGACGGAACTCCAGGGACAGGGGGACGGAACTCCAGGGGATGGAACGTCAGGGATAGAGGGGATGGAACGTCAGGGATGAAGGGGATGGAACTCCAGGGATGAAGGGGATGGAACTCCAGGGACGGAACTCCATCCAGGGATGAAGGGGCGCATCTGGAGGGGATGAGTCCAGAGGGGATGGAACTCCAGGGATGGAGGGGATGGAACTCCAGGGATGGAGGGGATGGAACTCCAGGGATGGAGGGGATGGAACTCCAGGGATGAAGGGGATGGAACTCCAGGGATGAAGGGGATGGAACTCCAGGGATGAAGGGGATGGAACTCCAGGGATGAAGGGGATGGAACTCCAGGGATGAAGGGGATGGAACTCCAGGGATGAAGGGGATGGAACGTCAGGGATGAAGGGGATGGAACTCCAGGGATGGAGGGATGAAACTCCATCCAGCGCCTCTGGGATGAGTCAGAGTGATGGAACTCCAGGAATAGAGGAATGAAACTCCAGTGATGAAGGGATGAAACTCCAAGGATGAAGGGGATGGAACTCCAGTGATGGAGGGATGGAACTCCATCCAGCACCTTGGGGATGAATCGGAGTGATCCACAACTGACCACCCAGCATCATTTACCCAACCCCACTAAAGCTGAATTCAATCACAGCCTCACAGCAATGTTCCAACATCTAGTGAGTGTAAGCCTTCTCAGAGGAGCAAACGCTGTTTCTACAAAGCACCTGGGGGACAAGCTCCTTACGGATGCTCTACATTTCAGGAGAAGGTGTCCACAAACTTCTGGACATGTATACAGTCCACACCTCGCAGGAGAGTAACTTACCGGGCCGGCCCATCCCGATCTTCTCCAGATCCTCGTTCTTCACGTAGTCGAAGTGTGAGAGGCGTGTGACGTTGAGGTCATCGCGGATCCGCAGGAAGTACTGCTGCAGCTGGACCTCCATCAGCAGCTCCAGCAGCCACTCGGTGCCTTCATCGCACTGCATGCTGCTGCCCAGCTTCTGGAGACAAAGAGAGCAGCACAGGAGGAGTTAGAGATCTAAGGGTGTAGGTACCTGTGGGTGTAGGTACCTGAGGGTGTAGGTACCTGAGGGTGTAGGTACCTGAGGGTGTAGGTGTTGCGAGTGCAAAAAATACAATTACAGTCAAGTTTGAATATTCATGTAATCGATGCCTGATTAGACCAAAACCAGACTGGTTTAGACTTCGGTGGCCAACGAGGAGTCCGAGGACCCCAACTTCAACTCTCTGAGCTTTCTGCTCCTGCCACCCCCTGGTTCCAGTTCTCAGAACAAGAAAAACTTAGAACCGCTGTTTGTTCTGTCCCCAGTTTATATGGCGTGTCTTTGTACATACGCAAAAATGAAGCGTGGAAGAACGTAGAGGATATTGTTGGCGTCTCTAGTGAATTAGGTTAGCCAGCATGCTAACCGGCCAATAAAGCTAGCCACGATACCAAGCCATTCGGTTTCCATACAACTCCATACAAATATGTGCTAGCAAAACTAGCTAGCGTTCCAGGATCTCAGCAAGCAGTGATGCCCTCCATGAGTCATCCTGCTAGTGCCAGCTAGGCAGATGGTTGTATGATGCAGGACTACATGCATGCAGGTCGCTATGGTGACTGTCCTTAACACCACATCAGCATCACCGAAGACCACAGTGGTGTCGTGCCAGAGTGTCATGGAGGGACTCAGAATGGCAGCGGGTCATCTTCAGTGACGAGTCCCGCTTTTGTCTCGGTGGCCCGGTGTCACTCCACCTCCAACCCTACCGCACCATCCGTGTGAGGATGTTCAAGCTGCATGGGATGGATTACCGCAGGACACCGTTAGGAACCTCTACAGCTCATACAAATATGTGCTTCCAAAACTGGCTAGCTTGCCTGGATCTTGTACACGCCTACACGTGACAACACCTAATTAGCTGGAATGGGTGACAACGGTTAGCCTGTAGGTAAGCAATGTCACATGACCTTGGTAAACCAATGAATTCAAGGCTGGTCTTTTGACACGGATGTGAGCCAATGGCACAGTGAACATTTTAAATAGTTCACCCAGAAAGAGGACGAATAGGTGTCCACCCAGGTATTGCGTCGGACGGAGGACTGGGAGTTGGCAACCCGGACAGTCTGGAGTAAAACCAGACGTGTGGCCACCCTACACCCATAAGAGGCAAAGCTATGCAACGTAAGTGACTTGTGACCTGCTAGTGTGGACGCAAGGTCAGCAGGTCAAAACTGGCGCTGGTTTCATTTCCCAAACCATTAATCACAGTAACTTCAGGAGGAGGGTCACTCTAGGGCTCTTTGGAGAACCACACCCGCTTAGTGGCCCCCAGGTAATCAGAGTTTGGTCTGATGTAAATACGGAATCGTCCTTTATTTGGCAATTAAATGTCAGGGGTCGATTTGTTCCGTAAATGTCCATAAATTTGTTCTGTATTTCTGTAAATGTCCGTAAATTTGTTTCGTATTTCTGTAAATGTCCGTAAATTTGTTCCGTATTTCTGTAAATGTCTGTAAATATGTTCCGTATTTCTGTAAATGTCTGTAAATTTGCTCCGTATTTCTGTAAATGTCCGTAAATTTGTTCCGTATTTCTGTAAATGTCCGTAAATTTGTTCCGTATTTCTGTAAATGTCTGTAAATATGTTCCGTATTTCTGTAAATGTCTGTAAATTTTCTCTGTATTTCTGTAAATGTTCATAAATTTGTTCCGTATTTCTGTAAATGTTCATAAATTTTCTCTGTATTTCTGTAAATGTCCGTAAATTTGTTCCGTATTTCTGTAAATGTCCGCTATACACTTCTGTCACACACACACGAATGATCACAATCTCCTCCTCCCCCCGCCCCCCAAATCACATCACATACGGGACGCGATGTCAAACACGTCACTCATACACGCCCCAGCCCTTCGTTTATTTTCATTTCTGAAAGGTGGCAACCCTAGGAGCAGCCTCCATCGGGCCCATCAGAGACCATACACTGATGTAGGAGGTGGGGGCACAGGGGGACTGCACATTCTTGGCCAACCTTGCTGAAGTAATGTGAGGAATGCCCCAGAGGTCAGTAACTGACTGACCCCTGCTCCAAAGCATGGGAAGCACAACCGTACGGCTCATAACATTTAGGCTAGTGTAAGCACACGACCGAGCCAACATAAACACTGACTCGCACAAACGGTTGGCTCTCCACGGCTCACATCAGGTCAGCACGCACATATGCCAGCACCTGAAGTCCATACAACACAGATGGCACTGGCCTTGACCCCGGTCATATGAGCTCCCTCCTCTACCCTACGCCTCCACCAGTCCACCAATGAATCAAACCCCAAAGTAACACACGCCTCGCCTCGCCTCCACAGACCGCAGCTGCCTCTCTATTAGCACCGAAAGAGGAAAAAACAGGAGCGACAGCCGTCACTCCCAAACCAAAAGCCCACCTCCTACTTAGAGACGCTGCACTTACGTAACACCCGGCCACTTTACGAGCTGTCGTGAGTAACCGCGGCCCTGAAGAGTCGCTGACGCATCCGTGCTGGGAAGCGCCGTGATGAACGAGGAGGGTCTGGGGTTTTCGCTGTTCTCGTTTGTACTCGGTTTTGATTTCCATCGGAAAAGCGTGTTCCACATCAGCTGCTTTCAATTTCCCCAAGTCTCCCCTCCTTCAGGCTGGGCCTCCCTCGCTCTGCCATGCAGAGTCCAGACTTAACGAGGTTAGAAGACGAGGGGAAGAGGGAAATGCATGCAGAGATGTACCGCAGGTGATGATTCAGCTGCATGAGGACACATGAATCAATTCTAGTAGCTCCACAAATAGCTGCACCCAGAAGGAATCAACCGGCAGGAATGAAACTGGGTGGGTAGGTTTGCCATCGTGCGACATGCCAATGATTCCCTATCCCTGGACGGGCCTTCCTGCTGTACCTGACTGACCCAACAGCCACAGCTGCAGGTGGGCCAGTGTAGTGTTAGGAGTCTTGCCCAAGGACTCTTACTGGTGTAGCACAGCGTAGTCACCCAGACCGGGATTCGAACCCCAGTCTCCCACAGGTGGTGGCGGTGGCTCCTTGGTGGGTAGTGGTGTTATCCACTGAGCTACACCAACCACCACTGCAAACATTCAACGAGCAGTGGTGTCCTCCATGAGTCATCCTGTGCACCATTGGCAGACGGCTGCACCACACAGGACTACATGCACCCAGACCGTTACTACGACCGTCCTTAACACCACGCCACCGTCACCAAAGACTGCAGTGGTGTCGTACCAGACTGTCATGGAGCGACTCAGAATGGCAGCGGGTCATCTTCAGTGACGAGTCCCGCTTTAGTCTTGGTGGAGACGCCCAACGAATCCGTGTGTGGAGGCACCGTGGTCCAGAAGGCCTGGTGTCACTCCACCTCCACCCCTACCGCACCATCTGCAGGAACTGTGTGAGGATATTCAAGCTGCATGGGATGGATTATCACAGGACTCCATTAGGAACCTCTACAGCTCCATACCGAGACGTCTGGCGTGTTGGGTTAGCAAACACGGCGGCCCGACGCCATACTGAGAGACAGACTTCTGTAGGTGTAGCTCAATAAATATTGATCATATCAGTCTAAATTCATCATCAGTTATTGATCCTGGTCACCTTTATCTTCCTTCCCAACAGCACCGCACTCCCACACCTCCTTCTGGGTGCAGCTGTTCCTTTTGATGATAAGTGTGCATTTACATAGGGCCCTAAATGACTGACCTTCTGGAGATTTGACGCAACTGAAAGGCCACCTTCAAGCAAATGCTTTCAAATGCAACCCTTACAGACATTCCCAACATCTGGGAGTTATTCCACTAAGCACTGTAGCAGAATTCCAAGAAACCTCCTTCCCCACTTAACATCTATAGCTGGCCCGCAACATACACACATACATGAAGCAACGCTGAGCAGACAGAGGCGGTATTGTGTCTGGTGTTGGTTGCGCAACATGCTAACAGGCTAATTCTGCAGAGTGCAGGAAAGTTCAGAGCTCCAGAGAAGCCGAGCTGCTAAAGCGGAGTCAACGTCTGCAGGTCCGCCGGAGGACCCGGCGGGTCAGCAGAGCAGAATCCAGCCTTTGTACCATAATGCTTCCTGAATGGACACATGAAAAGCCGGAAGGTCACTGGGGTCAGGGCCTTCTTCCTTCCAGTTCAGCCATTAGTACGTCCAGGAGAATGTCCTCCAGTCAATCAGCCCACTGACCTGGAAAGACTGTGCTATGGTGGAGGCTAGGGGTGACTGATCCCGGGGGAACATCTGAAGGAATGCTGTATACTACTGCCACAGGAAGCTCACAGGAAGTTATCAAAGCGAGAAGCTGGATGAGCTTGGGCTTCCTGAAAGGAACACCTCGCATTTGGTGACGGATCCCAGTTCACATCAGCGCAGGATATTAACCAGTAACGGATACCAGGAGGAGGAGGAGGAGGAGGAGGAGGAGGAGGAGGAGGAACTAAGTCTGGCTTCAGTCATGATATTCTCTCTCCCACTCAGCTTCTCCGGAACTGTTCACACCTGAGGTGGAAACTACAGCTTCTCCCCCACATCCATCACTACGGCCTTTCTTCCTGGCTGGCTGGCTGGCTGGGGAGGAACTGGCTCCGGAGATGAAGTTCAGACACCCTGTCAGGACCCCGCCAGGAGACGGGTCCCCTGAGAGTGAAACGTACCTAATAGGGTATTATACCTCCACCAGCACCACCACTACAGCTGGGACTGGATTGGGCCTAGACCGGAAAAGTTTCTGGGTGTAGCCACATCAGTGTTCAGGCACTCTGGCTTCAAAGACTTGGACAGTTGAGTCAGATTTGGTGGATGCCTTTCCTGGCACAATTCCGAGGGGAATTCCCTGTAGACTGGGATTGTAGCCACTGCTGGTAGACCCGTATGACCGTACGCTTCCATACACCTGCAGATTCAGCTACTTCCTTCACACTATGGTCTTTGGCCACGCCCACATGCAGTCTCTCCTTTTAGCCAATCATTAACATCTGCTCTGGAGCGTTTACCACACATGGAACGAGACATTCCCTGCACTGTAGCACCTCTTCCCAATCTATGGATCCCATCACTCACACCCCACAGGCATTTATAGCCCCATCGTCCTCATGCAGCGCCATCTGCAGGAGCCTGAAGTTACTACCACCTTGAACAACAAGTGGAAGACTCTACAGTCCCGCCCTTAATGGTTACAACCCTAACCCTAACCCTAACCCTGCCTTTCTGGGGTTTTAGGATAAGGTCACACACACACACACACACACACAAACACATATACTGATAAATAACGAGGGGGAGAATGTGTGAAAGAGGTTGCGTGAGAGGAAGCAAAGACGCAACAGGGGCCCACTCGACCATCTCTAAGGGGTCTTCATTTACGCACAACAGCTGAAGATGGAGAGAATAATATTGACGTTCTGCAAAGTGGACAATCAGAGAGAGAGAGAGAGAGAGCGCGAGTGAGTGAGTGAGTGAGTGAGTGTGTGTGTGTGTAAGAGAGAATGTGTGTGTGTAAGTGTGTAAGAGAGAATGTGTGTGTGTGTGTGTGTGTGTGTGTAAGAGAGAGAGTGTGTGTGTGTGTGTGTGTGTGTGTGTAAGAGAGAGTGTGTGTGTGTGTGTGTGTGTGTGTGTGTAAGAGAGAGTGTGTGTGTGTGTGTGTGTGTGTGTGTGTGTAAGAGAGAGAGAGAGTGTGTGTGTGCGTGTGTGTGTGTGTGTAAGAGAGTGTGTGTGTGTGTGTGTGTGTGTGTGTGTAAGAGAGAGTGTGTGTGTGTGTGTGTGTGTGTGTGTGTGTAAGAGAGAGAGAGAGTGTGTGTGTGCGTGTGTGTGTGTGTGTAAGAGAGTGTGTGTGTGTGTAAGAGAGAGATTGTGTGTGTGTGTGTAAGAGAGTGTGTGTGTGTGTGTGTGTGTGTGTGTAAGAGAGAGAGAGAGAGAGAGAGAGAGAGAGAGAGAGAGAGAGAGAGAGAGAGTGTGTGTGTGTGTGTGTGTGTGTGTGTTTAAGAGTCTGTGTGTGTGTGTGTGTGTGGGTAAGAGAGAGAGAGTGAGTGTGGGTAAGAGAGTGTGTGTCTCTGTGCGTGTGTGTGTGTGTGTGTGTGTGTGTAAGAGAGAGAGAGTGTGTGTGTGTGTGTGTGTGGGGGTAAGAGAGAGAGAGTGTGTGTGTGTGTGTGGGTACGAGAGAGAGAGTGTGTGTGTGTGTGTGTGGGTAAGAGAGAGAGAGTGTGTGTGTGTGTGTGGGTAAGAGAGAGAGAGTGTGTGTGTGTGTGTGTAAGAGAGAATGTGTGTGTGTGTGTGTGTGTAAGAGAGAGAGAGAGTGTGTGTGTGTGTGTGTGTGTGTGTGTGTGTGTGTGTGTAAGAAAGAGTGTGTGTGTGTGTGTGTGTGGGTAAGAGAGTGTGTGTGTGTGTGTCTCTGTGCGTGTGTGTGAGAGAGAGAGAGAGTGAGAGAGCGCGTGCGAGAGAGAGAGAGAGAGAGAGAGAGAGAGAGAGAGAGAGAGAGAGAGAGAGAGAGAGAGCGAGAGCGTGTGTGTGTGAGAGAGAGAGAGAGAGAGAGAGAGAGAGAGAGAGAGAGAGAGAGAGAGAGAGAGAGAGAGAGAGAGAGAGAGAGAGAGAGAGAGAGAGAGAGAGCGAGAGTTAAGGACTGTAATATCCTCAGGAGGACATAGTTTCGGTGTGAAGTCACCCCCGTCGCTCCCGGAGTGTTACTTAAGCCGCAGCTACGTGCAGAATGCTCGGGCTGCCCAGCGGCCGGCTCGTACGAGCGGTGCTGTCTCTCAGCAATGTTACCAAAACATCCGGATCACACGTCCAAGGCCTAACGACTACACCGCACCGGCCGAAGCCGAGTAGCTCCGGGCGCACGGATAATCACCCACGCCGCAGCTGCGCTCCCTGACTAACACCTTTCACCATCTCCATAAGGCCCGCCGCTCCACCTTCCAGCCTTACTCACCACCATCACAGGTTATATATAGACTCCAAGACCCTGTCACTCATCGCTCGGCCGAACGACAGGAGACGCTGGAAAGGGCCGATTCTGGACTTATCCGCGGAGAATCCCGGCTGGAAGTTATTTTGGTGGGCTGGGAGTGATTCGGAATTAAAGGAGCAGTGTGGAAGGTTCGGTGATGGGGATAAACCACACACCGGCTGTAGAGAGTGATGTTCATGCTTCTACTGTGCACCAGCATCTTCGGTTTGGAAGCTGTAGAGAGGAGGATGCTTGGGAATGTGGGAATGTCCTACAGTAGCACAAAATTCCAGGTGGGATATTAACCCAGGTGGGATCACTCCTCCATGTCTCAAAATACAACCAGCAACAAAACTACGAGGCTGAAGTCAGCTTCTCAGTCACCGGCTCCTTCAAATGTTCCCGGTTCCACCTTAAATGGTGTGGCCTACAATGGTATGCTGACGTTCACCTGCTGGTTCCCAAGCTTCTTGCTCAAACTTTCCCGGTTCCACCTTAAATGGTGCAGCATGTGCGTGCTGGCACTGACACTCAGCCTCTTTTCCGAATTTTCCCGTTCCACAAACAATGTGGCGGAATGTAGGCCGCTATGTTTAAGGTGGAACTGAGAAGTTCGGCAAATATGAAGCAGAACATCAGCACCAGAATGTAAATGCCACTACATTTAAGGTGGAACTGAGATGCTGGTGAATAAGAAGCGGAACGTCAGCACCAGAATGTAAACAACGCACTATTTAAGGTGGAACCTAGATGTTAGCAAATACGAAGCAGAATGTCAGCACCAGAATGTAAAGACCGCAGAATTTAAGGTGGAACTGAGATGCTGGTGAATAAGAAGCAGAACGCCAGCACAAGAATGTAAACAACGCACTATTTAAGGTGGAACCTCGTGTCAGCAAATAAGAAGCAGAACGTCAGCACCAGAATGCAAACACAACACTATTTAAGGTGGAACCTAGATGTTAGCGAATATGAAACAGAATGTCAGCACCAGGTATGTAAATACGTCAACATTTAAGGTGGAACTGAGATGCTGGCGAATAAGAAGCAGAATGTCAGCTCCAGAATGTAAAGACCGCAAAATTTAAGGTGGAACTGAGATGCTCTTGAATGAGAAGCATAATGTCAGCACCAGAATGTAAACAGCATACTATTTAAGGTGGACCCTTAATGTTAGCAAATACGAAGTGGCACATCAGCACCAGAATGTAAATACACCAACATTTAAGGTGGAACCGAGATGCTGGTAAATAAGTAGCAGAACGCCAGCACCAGAATGTAAACAACGCACATTTAAGGTGGAACCTAGATGATAGCGAATATGAAACAGAATGTCAGCACCAGAATGTAGAGACTGCAAAATTTAAGGTGGAACTGAGATGCTCTTGAATAAGAAGCATAATGTCAGCACCAGAATGTAAACAATGCACTATTTAAGGTGGACCCTTATTGTTAGCAAGTACGAAGCAGAATGTCAGCACCAGATATGTAAATACATCAACATTTAAGGTGGAACTGAGATGCTGGCGAATAAGTTGCAGAACGTCAGTATCAGAATGTAAAGAACGCAAAATTTAAGGTGGAACTGAAATGCTGGCGAATAAGAAGCAGAACGTCAGCACCAAAATGTAAACACAGCACTTCTTAAGGTGGAACCTACATGTTAGCGAATATGAAGCAAAATGTCAGCACCAGAATGTGAAGACTGCAAAATTTAAGGTGGAACCTAGATGTTAGCAAATATGAAGCAGAATGCCAGCACCAGAATGTAAATGCCGCTACATTTAAGGTGGAACTGAGAGGCTGGTGAATAAGAAGCGCAACGTCAGCAACAAGAATGTAAACAATGCACTATTTAAGGTGGAACCTAGATGTTAGCAAATATGAAGCAGAATGTCAGTACCAGAATGTAAACACCGCAATACTTAAGGTGGAACCTACATGTTAGCGAATATGAAGCACCAAATATATAAATATACCAACACTTAAGGTGGAACTGAGAAGCAGTAGACTGCAATGAGCATCCTGACCTTTAGAGGTTACACACTTCTGCACCAAGGCTCTTCGAAGGCTGAAACTAGCAAACCGATCTGCCGTCAGTGGAACAGGTGCAGAACCCAGACCCACCAGAGCCGGTGTTGTCCATAAGCGAGGTTACAGGGATGCAGGCCCTGCCCGGGTCGTTTCCCCCAAGCCTCTGGAGAACAAGTTCAGCTGAAGCCCACCGATTACGCAGAAAGGATGATGACCAGAGAGGCAGGGGACCGCAGGAGTGGACAGCGGAAGCAGCTGCGCAGAACCACAGTCCAGCGAATGGCCGCGCAGTGTGAGGTAATGTGAACAGCGTTAGTAACCTGCGTGTGTTAAGAGAGTAACCGCTGTGTTTCTTGGACAGAAGCCATGAGGAAAAGAGCGGCTACACCCTCCACACACACGGAACAAGAGCGCGCACTGATAGACAAGACACTGTACACTGTTATCAGCTCGTTCGGTTCTAGATATGTAAGGTTACCTTAACGGTAACGGGCAGGCTTGGTGTTCAGCTCAGCCTGTAAAGGTCTGATCTTTGTAGAGCGGCCTAAGAACCCAACGTCATCCATACTCTTAGGCATACACGGAGAACCTTAAAAACAGCCAACTTTGGCAACCAGCCAATATAGATCCGAGACAGTGGTATGAAAACTTCTGAAGAGCACTGGAACCGCTGAAGAGAACCAAGACCCAAAGGGTTCTAACAAGTATGAGGGACTCCTGAGAGGAACCCTGACTCTAACGAAATTCATCCCTAAAAGAAGCACTGAGAGGAACCAGGACTTAAAAGGAGACGGTTCCTTACAGCATGAGGAACCACTGAGGAACCACCGAGGAAAACTAACTCTTTAACTCTGTTAAAGCATGAAGAACCACTGACATGAACCAAGATGAAAAACCCCTGGTGACAGGAAGCAAGGAGAAACTCTCTAAATGCCCATAGAACCACCGTCAAGAGGAACCCCAAAGAACTTGAGGAAGAACCACCAAGAGGAACCAAAAGAAAAAAGTCTCTAAGGGCATGAAGAAACACCATGAGGAACCAATAGGAGAAACCCCAAGAGCTTGAGGAAGAACCACAAAAAGGAACCAATAGGGAAAACTCCCTAAAAGCCTGAGAAACAACCACCAAAGGAACTAAAAGATGAGGTTCTCCAAGAGCACCAGGAAGAACCACCAATGGGAACTAGTAGGAGACACTCCTGAGAGAGGAAGAGCCACCAAGAGGAACCAACAGGAGAAACTAAACATGAGCACAGGGAAGAGCCACCAAGAGGGACCAAAAGATGAGGTTCTCCAAGAGCACAAGGAAGAACCACCAATGGGAACCAGTAGGAGACACTCTTGAGAGTCGGAGGAAGAACCACCTAGAGGATCCAAAAGAAGAAACTCTCTAAGGGCATGAAGAAACACCATGAGGAACCAATAGGAAAAACTCCCTAAAAGCCTGAGAAAGAACCACCAAAGGAACCAAAAGATGAGGTTCTCCAAGAGCATGAGGAAGAACTACCAATGGGAACTAGTAGGAGACACTCCTGAGAGTTGGAAGAAGAGCCACCAAGAGAAACCAACAGGAGAAACTCAACATGAGCATAGGGAAGAACCACCAAGAGGGACCAAAAGATGAGGTTCTCCAAGAGCACGAGGAAGAACCACCAATGTGAACTAGTAGGAGAGCCTGAGAGCCAGAGGAAGAGCCACCAAGAGGAACCAACAGGAGAAACTCAACATGCGCACAGGGACGAACAACCAAGAGGAACCAAAAGATGAGGTTCTTCAAGAGCACGAGGAAGAACCACCAATGGGAACCACTAGGAGAAACTCCTGAAGAGCCTGAAAAAAGAACCACCAAGAGAACGGATTGGAACCTTATCCACGCTGGTGGAAAAAGGCTATTAGCAACCCAAAGGACATAGCATATGAAATAAGATCTAGAACCTTAAATGTGGTATGAAAGTAAGGACATAGACAATACAGAGTTCCAAGAGAACCTGGCACATGTGTGTTTACACTCTCAAATAACAAACATTCCCGAATATTATCCATGAGCATGAAAAGGACCCAATAGAACCCTTAGTGGAACCTTAATTCTAAAGAGAGACGGACAGGACTTCAGAACCGACCTTGGACAGCGTTCCAAGACAACTCCTCGTACGTCATTCTGGAATATTCCGGAATATTTTTATCTGCCTGCTTGACATTCCCATAACTTTAAGAGCAGCCGAGACTTTGGAACCAAATACAACACAACCAACAGCACCGCCTCAGAGAACCAGAGCCAAGGAACAGAGCACCTGGCCATAGAGGAGTGGGTACGGGCAGAGGAACCAGAGCACCGGCCAGAGGAACCAGAGCACCACCAGAGGAACCAGAGCACCGAGGTTCTCCAAGAGGAGGACCAGAGCACCGGCCAGAGGAATGTCGAGAGCACAGACCAGAGGAACCAGAGGAACCAGAGCACTGACCAGAGGAACCAGAGGAACCAGAGCACCGGCCAGAGGAACCAGAGCACCGACAAGAGGAACCAGAGCACCGACCAGAGGAACCAGAGCACTGACCAGAGGAACCAGAGCACTGACCAGAGGAACCAGAGCACTGACCAGAGGAACCAGAGCACCGGCCAGAGGAACCAGAGCAACCAGAGCACCGACCAGAGGAACCAGAGCACTAACCAGAGGAACCAGAGCACCGGCCAGAGGAACCAGAGCACCGGCCAGAGGAACCAGAGCACCGACCAGAGGAACCAGAGCACCGACCAGAGGAACCAGAGCACCGGCCAGAGGAACCAGAGCACTGACCAGAGGAACCAGAGGAACCAGAGCACTGACCAGAGGAACCAGAGCACTAACCAGAGGAACCAGAGCACCGGCCAGAGGAACCAGAGCACCGGCCAGAGGAACCAGAGCACCGACCAGAGGAACCAGAGCACCGACCAGAGGAACCAGAGCACCGGCCAGAGGAACCAGAGCACTGACCAGAGGAACCAGAGGAACCAGAGCACTGACCAGAGGAACCAGAGGAACCAGAGCACCGGCCAGAGGAACCAGAGCACCGACAAGAGGAACCAGAGCACCGACCAGAGGAACCAGAGCACTGACCAGAGGAACCAGAGCACTGACCAGAGGAACCAGAGCACCGGCCAGAGGAACCAGAGCAACCAGAGCACCGACCAGAGGAACCAGAGCACTAACCAGAGGAACCAGAGCACCGGCCAGAGGAACCAGAGCACCGGCCAGAGGAACCAGAGCACCGACCAGAGGAACCAGAGCACTGATCCAGAGGAACCAGAGCACTGATCCAGAGGAACCAGAGCACTAACCAGAGGAACCAGAGCACTAACCAGAGGAACCAGAGCAATGATCCAGAGGAACCAGAGCACTAACCAGAGGAACCAGAGCACTGATCCAGAGGAACCAGAGCACTAACCAGAGGAACCAGAGCACTGATCCAGAGGAACCAGAGCACTGATCCAGAGGAACCAGAGCACTAACCAGAGGAACCAGAGCACCGGCCAGAGGAACCAGAGCACTGATCCAGAGGAACCAGAGCACTAACCAGAGGAACCAGAGCACTGACCAGAGGAACCAGAGCACTAACCAGAGGAACCAGAGCACTGACCAGAGGAACCAGAGCACTAACCAGAGGAACCACAGCAATGATCCAGAGGAACCAGAGCACTAACCAGAGGATCCAGAGCACTAACCAGAGGAACCGGAGCACTGACCAGAGGAACCAGAGCACTAACCAGAGGAACCACAGCAATGATCCAGAGGAACCAGAGGAACCACAGCAATGATCCAGAGGAACCAGAGGAACCACAGCAATGATCCAGAGGAACCAGAGCACTAACCAGAGGAACCAGAGCACCGGCCAGAGGAACCAGAGCACCGACCAGAGGAACCAGAGCACTAACCAGAGGAACCAGAGCACCGGCCAGAGGAACCAGAGCACCGGCCAGAGGAACCAGAGCACCGACCAGAGGAACCAGAGCACCGGCCAGAGGAACCAGAGCACCGGCCAGAGGAACCAGAGCACCGGACAGAGGAACCAAAGCACGGATCCAGAGGAACCAGAGCACTGATCCAGAGGAACCAGAGCACTAACCAGAGGAACCAGAGCACCGGCCAGAGAAACCAGAGCACCGGCCAGAGGAACCAGAGCACTAACCAGAGGAACCAGAGCACTGACCAGAGGAACCAGAGCACTGACCAGAGGAACCAGAGCACCGGCCAGAGGAACCAGAGCACCGGCCAGAGGAACCAGAGCACCGGCCAGAGGAACCAGAGCAGCGACCAGAGGAACCAGAGCACTAACCAGAGCAACCAGAGCACCGACAAGAGGAACCAGAGACACTGACCAGAGGAACCAGAGCGAGGGTCAGCGCCCGCTGGTGTAACCCTATCCCACATGTGCAGCTGGAGCTCCGCACGTGTGAAGACCAAGCATGCGCAAACCTTTCCCCGACCACAGAGCCACTTACTCGGTACACATGGAAGTGCGCGAGGAACGGGAACGACTTCTTCAGCTTGTTAAAGCGCCGCATCCTGAGGCTCTCTGCGCGCGGGGCGAGGTCCTACAGAGGCCCAACCGAGTTCCAAAGTCCGGATCGTTCCCAACAACAGTCCACAAGGGAAGCTGGAGGAGCCAGGCGAACCTCGGCACCCGGGACGAGGGACGTTTCCTCAACTCCTGCAGCCCACAGGCGACATTCCATCGCGGAGAAATCCAGCCCTGTTCCTGCAGTCCAGCGTCTGCACCAGCATGCAACAGAAAGAGGAGGACGAGAGGGGAAGCTAGAGCGCTCCGGAGAGAGCCGCGCCAAAGGGGAAAGACTTGGCAGCCGCGGCGGGACGTCCAAAAACAGAGCGAGCTTTTCTAGTCCAGGCTCGGCGTCCAGACAGGAGGCAGGGGCGGGGGGGTGTCCGCGGGTAGCGTGCGTGCGGGGCAGACCGGAGTTTAAATAAGGTGTAGGGCGGACGGCGGGACTTTCGGGACGAGCCCGAGCGCCTGTTTCACTTCATTCTCTCCTCCCTTTTGCCGCTCATCCCTCCGTCCACTGCCGGGCTATTAATAGCCCCTTCTTTTCAACCCACTGCCCTCGCTCCACACAGAGAGAGAGAGAGAGAGAGAGAGAGAGAGAGAGAGAGAGAGAGACAGAGAGAGAGAGAGAGAGAGAGAGAGCAGAGAGAGAGAGCGAGAGCGAGAGTGGAGAGAGCGAGAGCGAGAGTGGAGAGAGAGAGAGAGAGGGAGAGAGAGAGAGAAAGAGAGAGAGAGAGAGAGAGAGAGAGAGCAGAGAGATGGGATTAGCGTGTATTCTCTCGGACTGGAGAGAGTTTAGATCCGCCTTGCTGTGTCCGGCCCAGTGTGCATGTCTGTGGCAGGGGGACGTGTTGTCCTCTTTGTAGGGAGGTGGTTCTCCCTCCCTCACTCTCTCTCTCTCTCTCTCTCTTATGAAGGAGTGAAAGTAAATACTACATCACGAGCAAAGCAATTAAGAAAAGAGGAAGAGAAGCAGAGGAAGGAAAGAGGGGATGAAAGAGGGGATCAAAGAGAGGATGAAAGAGGGGGTGAAAGAGAGGATGAAAGAGGGGATGAAAGAGAGGATGAAAGAGGGGATGAAAGAGGATCAAAGAGGGGATGAAAGAGTGGGTAAAAGAGGGGGTGAAAGAGGGGATGAAAGAGAGGAAGGAAAGAGAGGATGAAAGAGGGGATGAAAGAGGGGATGAGAGAGGAGATGAAAGAGGGGATGAAAGAGTGGGTGAAAGAGAGGAAGGAAAGAGAGGAAGGAAAGAGGGGATGAGAGAGGAGGTAAAGTGGGATGAAAGAATGAGAGAGAGGATGAAAGGGGGTGAAAGAGGGGATGAAAGAGGGGATGAAAGAGAGAAAGTGGGTTACTAATCAGATCGTTCTTTCCTGTTAAGTCATGTTCATGCTGACTCACTAGTCAGCTCGCTCTCTCTCTCTCTCTTTCTCTCTCTCTCTCTGCATCTCATTAATCCCCCTCTTTCTCTCCCTTCCTTTTCTTTGTGTCTCTCAGTCTTTCCCACACTTTACTGTCTCTCTGCCTCTCTCTATCCCTCCTGACCTCTATCCAAACTGTCTCATTCTCAACTTCCGCCAACACACTTTCACGCTCCGTTCCTCCCTCTTCTCTTCTCCTCCTGTCCCTATTCTCTCGTTTCCTTACCCACTCTTCCTTTCTAAAGGAAACACACAGGTAAACACACACAAAGGTCTAAACAAACATCTGAACACACACACAAACAACTAAACACACACACAAACAAACAAACAAACAAACAAACAAA
>JAMWET010000259.1:45000-57500 GCA_024036415.1 Prochilodus magdalenae
CGGCTGTGAAACAGGATTTAGGGATCTGATGTGAGTGAGGACGTGGAGTTTGCCGGCTGCAGGTTAAAGGAAGCTACAGGGTTTGTGCTTGGGGGGTCTGCCATGAGTACAGTAGATGGGCGTGAACCTGCCCACCCCATTCATTCTAAATGGGAAACCAGACGTCGGGTCAAACAAGCACACCATTCCCAAACAGATCGAACATTCCAGAGTTCCTGGATCAGAACGGAGCTGATATTTTATAAACCGTACTAGTTAGTGTGGTGGGCCTAGTTAGCTTGGTGGAAAAGCCTAGTTAGGAGCAGTGGAAGAAGCAAAAGAAGGAGGAGCAGAAAAAAACAGAAGCAAAACGCAGGAGATGAAGAAAAGGAAGCAGAAGAGGAACAGGAAAAGGAATCAAAAACAACTGAAGCAGAAGAAGAAATAGAAGAAGAAGCTGGAACAGCAGAAGCAGAAGCAGAAAAGGAGGAAACATGCAGAGAAAAGAATCAGAAAAAAACAACTGAAGCCCCGAAGAAGCAAATAAACAGAGGAAGAAGCAGAAAAAATAAGAAACAGATGAGGAAGCAGAGAAAGAAGCAGAAAATGATACAGAAGAAGAAGCAGAGAAAGAGGAAGCAGAAAAAATAAGAAGAAGCAGAAAATAAAGCAGAGGAAGAAGCAAAAAAGGAAGAAGAAGAAGAAGAAGAAGAAGAAGAAGAAGAAGAAGGTGAAACAGCAGAAGCAGAAAAAAAAAATCAGAAAAGGAGGCAGAAGACAATGCAGCAGAAGAAGAAGCAGAAAAGGAAGCAAAGGAAGAAGCCCGAAGAAAAGGAAGCAGAATAAATAAACAGAGGAAGAAGCAGAAAAAATAAGAAACAGATGAGGAAGCAGAGAAAGAAGCAGAAAATGATACAGAGGAAGAAGCAGAAGAAGAAGCAGAAAAGGAAGCAGAGGAAGAAGCAGAGAAAGAGGAAGCAGAAAAAATAAGAAGAGAAAGAAGCAGAGGAAGAAGCAGAAAAGGAAGCAGGAGAAAAAGTAGAAGAAGAAGGGGAAGAAGCAGAAAAGGAAGCAGAGGAGGAAGCAAAAAGGAAGAAGCAGAGGAAGAAGCAAAAAAGGAAGAAGCAGAAAAGGAAGCAGAAGAAGAAGCAGAAAAGGAAGCAGAGGAAGAAGCAGAGGAAGAAGCAGAAAAGGAAGCAGAAGCAAAAAAAGGAAGCAGAGGAAGAGGCAGAGGAAGAAGCAGAAAAGGAAGCAGAAGCAGAACAGGAAGCAGAGAAAGAAGCAGTAGAGGAAGCAGAAAAAATAAGAAAAGGAAGCAGAAGAAGTAGAAGAAAAGAAAGCAGAGGAAGCAGAGGAAGAAAAACAAGAAGATGAAGATCAACAAAATGTCATTGGACCAGGAGTGTCACGATTGGCATATGACTGCATTCCACAAAAGCACTCAGTCTCTAAACTTCTGACTGGTGGTCTATATAGCGGTCTGGCCGGTGGTCTATACAGTGGTCTGACCGGTGGTCTACATAGTGGTTTATAGAACAGCTGTTCTCCCCAAAGCAGCACCCAGTGAGCAAGTCACAGACAACAAGACAAATCCAGCTGCTCCTAACTGCTCCCAGCTCCCAGTGTGGGCACTCACAGTAGTCTAGGGCAGCTCTAGCAGGGACGCAGCAGGAGGCCACGTTCCACGTTCCACTGCTAGTGTATGTCTATGGAGATATCTCAGAGTTATACCATTCCATTTCAGGCCACTCCTATTGGTCATTAACCCGGGAACGTTCTCCCGTCGGACAGGGCACCCGGCGTTCTCTAACGGTGCAATAAACAACGTCAATAAATAAGAAGGTAAAAGGTTCTGGCCTGATACTGCAAATGGCAGTTGGGTTCCAGATACAAGACGACTCAGGTGTGACACACTATCAGTCATTATTAATATCTAGAACTAAGAACCGGATCTCACGGATAGTTTAACGTGAGGTGTTTGGAAGCGATGGCTGGTTAAATACCTCATCCAATACCTCATCCAGCACCTCGTCCTCATCACACTCGCTGGGGAGCCGCTGGTACTCTGCAGTGTCCCCCATGTTAGGGTCAGACGTCCGGGCCAGGCAGGGTTCTCTTTTCAGCTTGTAGCTTATGGGTTCACAGTAGCATAGCCAGTAGATCCATACAGGGTTCTCTTGGCCTTCGAGCCTCCTTATTCACATAAGCACAGCTGCTGACCGGTCCTGTGGTCAGCACTGTCCAGGTGGAAGCTTACATTTCACCTGCAGTCCAGACAGGCCTGTCGGTTCACATCAGCATGGTCAGTAGGTCATCGAAAGGTTCCCCTGAGCAAATCAGCACAGCTGTTGACCAGTCCTGTGGTCAGTATCCAGTGTTCTCCTTAGCGTCTAGCGATTCTGTGTACCTCATCACGGTTGCTGACCATTCCTATGGTCAGGATTTGCATCCTTGCTTGGGATCCAGACTGTGGCGTCTCTGCACATGCACTCAGGGTCCTCAGGTCCAGATCGGCTTTGTTCCAGGGCTGTTATCCGCATGTGTGGCCGGGGCGAGTCCTGTGGTCAGTGCTTGAGGTCAGCCCTCGTCTTCACCCATCGAAGCCGCTTGCGGTCCATCCCCCCGCGCGTGTGGCTGGGCTGTCGGATGCCTTGATGAAGTCCGGCCAGTCCATTCAGCAGGTCTACACACTGATCGCATGCTAAGCTTATATCACGCCTGTCGTTCCTCTCTCTCCTCTCCTCCCTCGTTCTCTCTCACTCCCTCTCTAAAACCAAACAGCTGTGCGTGTGATGGTAGGAGGTTTATTCCGGACCACCCCCCCTCCCTCCCGAAACGCAGCGCTGACTGCTCGGCCAGTGCCGTGGGCTAATCCCTCTTTATTGTAGTCCTGTTTTTCCCCTCTCTCTCTCTCTCTCCCCTGTTCTCCCCCTCTTCTGCTTTCTTTCTCCCTTTTTTCATATTCTTTACCCCCCCCAGCCTGTGCTGCGCTATGATGCCGGTGTCTGCCGATATGGTGAGTGGTTGCCCCCAACAACACAGCGGAAGAAGGAGCCAATCGGAAAAGAGAGCTGCCAACCAATCCGAACAAGGAAGGAGGGGGAGCCACCTTTAATGAGAAGGGTTTAATCCAGAGAGTGGGAGGTGGGGGGGAGAGAGAGAGAGAGAGAGAGAGAGAGAGAGAGAGAGAGAGAGAGAGAGAGAGAGATGCAGGGGGCCATGTGGGACATCTGGATGGATGGATGAAGAGTGGGAGGGTAGGAGAAAGAGAGGTTTGATTCCTGATCTCTCTCTCTCTTCTCTGAGCAGGCTTAATTAGAAAGGCCAATCTGCTGTTTTGCACTCTTTCCTCTCTTCAGCATCAGTAAACAGTCGCATTATTATTATTATTATTATTATTATTATTATTATTATTGTTGTGTGTTGGTGGTAGTAGTAGAAGCAGCAGCGGTGGTGGTGGTAGTAGTAGTAGCTGTGGTGGAGGTAGTAGCAGTGGGTAGTAGCAGTACTGGTGGTGGTGGTAGTAGTAGTGGTAGTGGTGGCGATGGTAGTAGCAGTGGTAGTGGTGGTGGTAGTAATAGCAGCGGTAGTGGTGGTGGTGGTAGTAATAGCAGTGGTAGTGGTGGTGGTGGTAGTATTGGCAGTGGGGGGTAGTAGTAGAAGTGGTGGTAGTAGTAGTGGTGGTAGTAGCAGTACTGGTGGTGGTGGTAGTAGCAGTGGTAGTGGTTTTAGTAGTAGCAGTGGTGGTGGTAGTAATAGCAGTGGGGCGTAGTAGTAGAAGTGGTGGTAGTAGTAGTGGTGGTAGTAGCAGTACTGGTGGTGGTGGTGGTAGGTAGTAGTGGTGGTAGTAGCAGTGGTAGTGGTTTTAGTAGTAGCAGTGGTGGTGGTAGTAATAGCAGTGGGGCGTAGTAGTAGAAGTGGTGGTAGTAGTAGTGGTGGTAGTAGCAGTACTGGTGGTGGTGGTGGTAGGTAGTAGTGGTGGTAGTAGCAGTGGTAGTGGTTTTAGTAGTAGCAGTACTGGTGGTGGTAGTAGCAGTGGTAGTCGTGGTGGTAGTAGCAGTGGTAGTGGTGGTAGTCGTGGTGGTAGTAGCAGTGGTAGTGGTGGTAGTCGTGGTGGTAGTAGCAGTGGTAGTCGTAGTGGTAGTCGTGGTGGTAGTGGTGGTGGTAGTAGCAGTGGTAGTGGTGGTAGTCGTGGTGGTAGTAGCAGTGGTAGTCGTAGTGGTAGTCGTGGTGGTAGTGGTGGTGGTAGTAGCAGTGGTAGTGGTGGTAGTAATAGCAGTGGGGGTTAGTAGTAGCAATGGTGGTGCTGGTGATAGTAATAGCAGTGGGGGGTAGTAGTAGTGGTGGTGGTGGTAGTAATAGCAGTGGGCGTAGTAGTAGAGCTGGTGGTAGTAGTGGTGGTAGTAGCAGTGGGTAGTAGTAGTACTGGTGGTGGTGGTGGTAGTAATAGCAGTGGTGGTAGTAGTAGTAAAAGCAGCGGGGGTAGTAGTAGTAGTAATAGCAGTGGGGGTAGTAGTAGTAGTAGTAACAGTAGTGGGGGTAGTAGTAGTAGTAGTAGTTATAGCAGTGGGGGTAGTAGTAGTAGTAGTAACAGTAGTGGGGGTAGTAGTAGTAGTAGTTATAGCAGTGGGGGTAGTAGTAGTAATAGCAGTGGGGGTAGTAGTAGTAGTAGTAACAGTAGTGGGGGTAGTAGTAGTAGTAGTAGTTATAGCAGTGGGGGTAGTAGTAGTAATAGCAGTGGGGGTAGTAGTAGTAGTAGTAACAGTAGTGGGGGTAGTATTAGTAGTAGTTATAGCAGTGGGTAGTTGTATTGGTGGTGGTAGTAATAGTACCAGTGGGTAGTAGCCGTACTGGTGGTGGTGGTGGTAGTAGTAGTAGTAGTAGTGGTGGTGGTAGTAGTAGTAGTAGTAGTAGTAGCCGTACTGGGGGTGGTGGTAGTAGTAGCAGTGGGTAGTTGTATTGGTGGTGGTGGTAGTAATAGCAGTGGGTAGTTGTATTGGTGGTGGTGGTAGTAATAGCAGTGGGTAGTTGTATTGGTGGTGGTGGTAGTAATAGCAGTGGGTAGTAGTAGTAGTAGTAGTAGTAGTAGTAGTAGTAGTAGTAGTAGTAGTAGAAGTAGAAGTCATGTACACAGTTCAGAGCTGTGGTCACTCTTCATATACCGGAGCGTATATGGATCATATTCCGCCTATTATTTCCATCATGCACATTTAGAGGCCTCAGAGTCCAAAACCCACATTCGGGCCGGTTCAGACAGCTCTACTTTCGCCCAGGTAAATATTTCTGTTCCCGTGTGTTTAGGCTACCTGTGCGACATTTATTCATGGCAGATTTATCGCCCCGGTCCTGCAGAGGCGTCCAGCTGCTTTACCCACCCAGGTGCGAACACAACACTAAAGAGAACTCTCAGGAACAGCCGCACGACACGTAGTCCACATTCTCTCCCGCTCGCTGACCCTAACCAGCCGGACATAGCACACGATAAAATTACATTTATACTCGCGTAACGCTCTGTATCGACTGAACCGAATCTGCACCCTACTTGTGCAGAGACACAGAACCAAACACGGCAAAAACCAAACACATTCTGATCATGCTCAGATATCTTCTCTTCTGGTAGCAGGAACAAATGTAGAAAGTGCAAAGCCTGGCCCGACAGTGGTGAGCCTGGCCCGAAAGTGCAGAGCGCATGGTAAAAATGCAGGGTTCTGGCCCAAAAATGCTGAGCTTGGCCTGACACTGGTGAACCTAGGTTAAAAAAGGAAGATCCTGGCCCGACAGTGGTGAGCCTGGCCCAAAATGTTAAGCTTGGCCCAAAAATGTAGAGCCAGCCCCGACACTGGTGAGCCTGGCCGGAAAGTGCAGAGCGCATGTTAAAAATGCAGGGTTCTGGCCCAAAGATGCTAAGCTTGGCCTGACAGTGCTGAACCTGGTTTAAAAAAGAAAAAATTCTGAGCCTGGCTCGAAAGCAGTGAACCTGGCCCAAATAAGCAGAGCCTAGGTAAGAAATGCAGAGCCTGGCCTGAAAATGTGGAACCTGGCCCAACAGTGGTGAACATGGACTAAAAGAGAAGGGCCTAGCCCAAAAGTGCAGAACCTAGGTTAAAAATGCTGAGCCTGGCCCGACAGTGGTGAGCCTGGCCCGACAGTGGTGAGCCTGGCCCGACAGTGGTGAGCCTGGCCCGACAGTGGTGAGCCCGGCCCAACAGTGGTGAGCCCGGCCCAACAGTGGTGAGCCCGGCCCAACAGTGGTGAGCCCGGCCCAACAGTGGTGAGCCTGGCCCAACAGTGGTGAGCCTGGCCCAAAATGTTAAGCTTGGCCCAAAAATGTAGAGCCTGCCCCGACACTGGTGAGCCTGGCCCGAAAGTGCAGAGCGCATGTTAAAAATGCAGGGTCTGGCCCAAAAATGCTGAGCTTGGCCCAACACTGGTGAACCTAGGTTAAAAAAGGAAGATCCTGGCCCAACAGTGGTGAACCTGGACTGAAGAGAAGGGCCTAGCCCAAAAGTGCAGAACCTAGGTTAAAAATGCTGAGCCTGGCCCGACAGCGGTGAGCCTGGACCAAAAGTGCAGAGCGCATGTTAAAAATGCAGGGTTCTGGCCCAACAGTGGTGAACCTAGACGGAAAGAGCGAAGTCAGGCCAGAAAATGCTGGGCTTGGACTAAAAGAGCAGAGCCTAGGTTAAAAATGCAGAGCCTGACCTGGAAATGGGGTTCAGTGGTTAGTATGGCTCAGTGGTTAACACCACTATCCAACAGAGAGCTACCACCCTCTGTGGGAGACGGGGGTCCGAATCCCAGTCTAGGTAGCGAATGCTAAGCTACACCAGAGTCCTTGGGCAAGACTCCTAACCCACACTGGCCTACCAGTGAAACGAATAACCAGAGCCCGGCCTGACGGCAGCGAGCCCGGCCTGATGACGACGAGCCCGGCCGACGGCGGCGAGCCCGGCCCGGGTGAGGTAATGAATTAGGGAAATGTCTATGTGAACCGGACGTACAGTAACAGGACAGTAACTGCGGACTTCCTGAGGTTAGAAATGCAAAATCAAACCTGTTTTCTCTATTCTGTCCATCATCACCCCTCCCTCTCAGAGCAGATGGCTGAAGCATCAGCAGCAGTGTCATTAAATCCCACCGCTTCCCCCCCACCCCTGCTCCACCCCCCAAGCCTACTGTTAGAGGATATTCTCCACAAACACGGACGGATAGCCAGGCAACCATCACTGGTACTGACTTTCACCCACAGTCGCCCTGAAACAGGTCCATTCCAGCCGGTTCTGGAGCTCCCCCGGGTCAGAACCGGCAATCAGTTCTAACTGAATGGGGTTAAACCCTGTGTGTGTTAAATCTGGATTCTATTCTGAATGAAACTGTTTCAGGAGAGTCCATTTAAGGCCGTGTATTCGCTCAGCCTGATAGCCACACTGAATCGGACGTCCTGATCGGATTCGGGCCACACTGAAAGGCGGTTTAAAATCTGATTCCATTCTGAAGTGGAGCTGGGCTTTTCAGTTTCAGTGTCTGCAGACCAGACAGACTGGGGCGTGTCTTCCTGACCCTTCCTCTCTTCCGGGCACCTCTCCCTCTCCCCCCAGCACCTTTCCCTCTCCGCCCGGCACCTTCCTCTCTCCCCCCGGCACCTTTCCCTCTCCGCCCGGCACCTTCCCCTCTCTTCCGGGTACCTCTCCCTCTCTTCCGGGCACCTTCCCCTCTCCCCGGCACCATTCTCTCTCCCCTCGGCACCTCTCCCTCTCTCCCTCTCTCCATCGGCACCTTCCCCTCTTCTGGGCACCTTCCTCACTTCCTGGCCCTTCCTCTCTTCCGGCCACCTTCCTCTCTCTCCCCGGCACCTTCCTCTCTCTCCCCGGCACCTTCCCCTCTCTCCCCGGCACCTTCCCCTCTCTCCCCGGCACCTTCCCCTCTCTCCCCGCCACCTTTCTCTCTCCCCAGTACCTTTCCCTCTCTCACCGGCACCTTCCTCTCTCCCTGGTACCTTTCCCTCTCTCCCCGGCACCTTCCTCTCTCCCTGGCACCTTTCCCTCTCTCCCCGGGACCTTCCTCTCTCTCCTCGACACCTTCCCCTCTCTTCCGGGCACCTTCCCCTCTCTTCCGGGCACCTTCCCCTCTCTTCCGGGCACCTTCCTCTCTTCCGGGCACCTTCCCCTCTCTTCCGGGCACCTTCCCCTCTCTTCCGGGCACCTTCCTCTCTTCCGGGCACCTTCCCCTCTCTTCCGGGCACCTTCCTCTCTCTTCCGGGCACCTTCCCCACTTCCGGGCACCTTCCTCTCTTCCGGGCACCTTCCCCTCTCCCCGCCACCTTCCTCTCTTCCCGCCACCTTCCTCTCTTCCCGCCACCTTCCTCTCTCTCTTCCGGGCACCTTCCTCTCTTCCGGGCACCTTTCCCTCTCCCCCCCGGCACCTTTCCCTCTCCCCCCAGCACCTTTCTCTTTCTTTCTTTATACACAAATTCTTCCTTTTCTTTCTTGGTGTGCTTTTCTTTTTCTTCTTTCTCTATTCTGTCTTTTCTTTCTCTCTTTCTTTCTCAATGCATGACTCTCTCTAGGTCTCTCATTCTTTCCCTATTTCTCTCAATCCAGAACTCTCTCCTCCTTTCTTTCTTTATGCCCCTTTTCTCTCTTTTTCTTTCCCTTTGTTCCCCCCTTTTCATTCCAATTTTTTCCTTTCCCTCTTCCCTTGTTTTGTTCAGTCCCCCTTTCTTTTTTCCTGTTTTGTTTATTTGTTCTTTGTGTATGACTTTTTGTTCCATTTCTCCCTCCGCCTCTCCTTATCAAGTCTCTCGTTTTTCTTAAACCACATCTTTCTCTCCTTCTTCGTCCTTTTTTTGTTTCATCTCTTTGTCCTTCCCTCGTTTTCCTCCTGTCTGTTTGTCCCTCTACCGTGACGTGTGTTCACAGACAGAAATCAGACTTGGCTATTGAAGCTGAACTCGTCTCAGTGTCCAGTTAAAGCCTGTACAGCAACACAGCGGGAAGAGTCAGAGGTGGATACTCCACTGCTCCAGCGCCACCCGTCCCACCAGCCCGCCGCAGCAGGCGCTATACGATCTCCCATACGAGCACTCACAGCCCAAGCAGAGCGGAGTGCGGGCATGGGAAACGGATTTAGGGCCTGCAGAACGAGCATCCATGTCAGATCACTTTCTGTTCAACGTCCCGTACGTCTCTCCAGCGCCAACGTAAAGCCCAGTAAGCAGATTTCCAGAGCCGGGCCTTACACGATCAGGCACATACTCTTCATATACACCCACGCGGAGCGCCGGCGTTCCCGAGACGACCAGCCCCTCAGGCTTCAGAGGAGAAGACCGAGAGTGTGGGCAGGTTCTGGCTCTGGGCCAACGTTCCATCTACAGTGCTTCACCTAAAGCAGAGCTGGAGCCGACCCAAGTGGACACCGGGTCACATCAGCTTGTAGATATACACACCACATACAGAGTATATACTGTAACGTACGGGACGCTCCACGTGGGCTGTAGTGAGGACACGTACCTACAGGTCTCTGAATGGGACTAAGCCAGAGCTAAAACCGCATCACCCAACCCACCTTTAAATCCTCCACCTTAAAACCCTCCAGAGTGGAGCTTTACAGGAGGAGGAACCAGCTTTCCTAACCTGCAGTGGAGCTGACAGAACAAGGTTTATTACTGAGCAGGTTTGGAGCGATTCTATTGGTCGGTCCCTCATGAATATTCACGAAGCTGAAAGGAGAACAAAGTGCTACACCACTAAATATATATTAGAGGTGGAGATATGGAGGAGCACCCTACCGTGTACATCAGGAGTAGATGTGGTGTAGCAGGATACGGACTGGCTCAGGGCGTGTCCAAACTTTTGACTGACACATAAGTAAAGACGGGCCTTCTCGCTGTACCTGACTGACCCAATAGCCTCACCTGTGGACAGGGAATGAGCAGTGCTGCCACTGCTGGCAGACGGCTGCACCGCGCAGGACTACATGCACACAGACCGTTACCACGACTGTCCTTAACACCACGTCACCGTCACCAGAGACTGCAGTGGTGTCGTACCAGACTGTCATGGAGGGACTCAGAATGGCAGCGGGTCATCTTCAGTGACGAGTCCCGCTTTAGTCTTGGTGGAGACGCCCAACGAATCCGTGTGTGGAGGCACCGTGGTCAGAACCAAGATGAACGGTTGGTTGTCACACGTCCAGACGGCCTGGTGTCCCTCCACCTCCACCCCTACCGCACCATCTGCAGGAACTGTGTGAGGATGTTCAAGCTGCATGGGATGGATTATCACAGGACACCATTAGGAACCTCCACAGCTCCATACCGAGACGTCTGGCGTGTTGGGTTTGCAAAACTGTCTGATCCGTACATGGGAAACTCTAAATATCAGGCCTGGCGTATTACTGCACAGCAATCAAACCCATAAACAGAGAAGGAATATCTGTATCCGCTTAATTCCACACGACTGGACGAGTATGAAAATCAATCCCATCCGCAGAGCGCAATGTCAAAACGAGGGCACTGCAAAAAAACAGACAGCAGGGAGCAGGACTAATCCAGCTTTACCTCCCCATATTCCCTACCACCACCACCACCACCACCACCACCACCACCATCATCATCAACGTCCCATCATCCCTGAAACAAACAGGAGGGCGTCGAACACAGACACGCGCCCCGTTATCCGCACTTCCCGGAAAGACTTAGGGCTACTCTGATACAAAGCCGGGGGAGAGGGGGTCATCCATGCATGCACACCCTCTAATCTCTGCTCCTGTGGCGTCTTTCTAGGAATCCCGGAGCAGTGACACGTGAGCTATGCAGGCCCGGGCTGCGAGCGAACAGGTGGGGTTTAGGAGGGGAGATGAGGCGAGGGGATTATGGATCTCTGGTGGGGACTAAAAGGAATGTGGTGACCCAGGTGTGAGTTGAGGTCTCCGTCTCTCTCTCTCTCTCTCTCTCTCTCTCTCTCTCTCTCTCTCTCTCTCTCTCTCTCTCTCTCTCTCTCTCTCTCTCTCTCTCTCTCTCTCTCTCTCTCTCTCTCTCTCTCTCTCTCTCTCTCTCTCTCTCTCTCTCTCTCTCTCTCACTGTGTGTCTGTCTCTCTCTCTCTCTCTCACTGTGTGTCTGTCTGTCTCTCTCTCTCTCACTGTCTGTCTGTCTGTAGCTCTCTCACTCTGTGTCTGTCTGTCTGTCTCTCTCTCTCTCTCTCTTTCTCTCTCTCTCTCACTCTGTGTCTGTCTGTCTGTCTGTCTCTCTCTCTCTCACTCTGTGTCTGTCTGTCTCTCTCTCTCACTCTGTGTCTGTCTGTCTCTCTCTCTCACTCTGTGTCTGTCTGTCTCTCTCTCTCTCACTCTGTGTCTGTCTGTCTCTCTCTCTCTCTCTCTGTGTCTGTCTCTCTCTCTCACTCTGTGTCTGTCTCTCTCTCTCACTCTGTGTCTGTCTCTCTCTCTCACTCTGTGTCTGTCTCTCTCTCTCACTCTCACTCTGTGTCTGTCTGTCTGTCTGTAGCTCTCTCACTCTGTCTGTCTCTCTCTCTCTCTCTCACTCTGTGTCTGTCTGTCTGTAGCTCTCTCACTCTGTCTGTCTTTCTGTCTCTCTCTCACTCTGTGTCTGTCTGTCTGTCTCTCTCTCACTCTGTGTCTGTCTGTCTGTCTCTCTCTCACTCTGTGTCTGTCTGTCTGTCTCTCTCTCACTCTGTGTCTGTCTGTCTCTCTCTCACTCTGTGTCTGTCTGTCTGTCTGTCTCTCTCTCACTCTGTGTCTGTCTGTCTGTCTGTCTGTCTCTCACTCTGCGTCTGTCTGTCTGTCTCTCTCTGACACACACACACACAGAGAATGGTGTGATGGCACCCAAAGCGACACTGCGTTCCACCAACAGTGTCACACCCTCCAATTCCCAACAGATCCCTCAGGAGGATTTCATGAAATATCGGTTTGCTGTTCTCACAGCTGTGGAATACTCCTTACTCTTCATTTTCCTCAAGAAAGTTGTTGTGTTAATTTGAGCCTGGGGAAAAAAAAAAAAAAAAAAAAAAAGTTGCACAACATCACGATCAGATCACATCACAGCACCCTGGAGAACGGCGTCGGGACAGCAGCTCAGCTGGAGCTGCAGAGAGAAATATTAATTACTGCAGCATTAACTCTAATATTACAGGGCGGTTCTCACTGCGGCCTGTCCGGGGGTGGCTCCTCCCTTCCGCCCAGTGATCGCTGGGATAGGCTCCAGCAGCGCCCTCAACCCAGCAGGACAAGCAGCTTAGAAGAACGAATGAATGAATGAACGAACGGTTTAGACTTTTACTACTAAGACCAATAGTCCAGGTATGATTCCAGACCCAGGCTTAAACACAGCATGATGAATTACTGTAGCTATGAGTAATATTAATCACAGCACTATAAACTTCATATTACTAAATATAGGATTTAATAACGTAATGATACTACTACAGCTACTGCTACAATTACTTACAGCACTCTGATCATTCTGTATTACTAGCCTCACTGTTAGTACAACTTCTACAACTAC
>JAMWET010000259.1:62500-65000 GCA_024036415.1 Prochilodus magdalenae
ACAGAGAGAGAGACAGAAAGAGAGAGAAAGAGAGAGAGAGACAGAGAGAGAGACAGAGAGAGAGAGAGAGAGAGAGAGACAGAGAGACAGTGACAGTGACACAGAGAGAGAGAGAGATGAATGAATTTAGTGGAAGTGAGCGGTAGAGAGGTTAAAATAACTCCCCCCTCGGGCTTCTTCCTCTCCCTCACAGTCGGGGTCTCGGCCCTCCAGTCTCTCCAGGCATTCGCAACACACTCCACAAACAGCACGCTCACTGCTATTTCAGCCCCACACACACACACACACACACACACACACACACACACTACACACACACACACACTACACACACACACACACACACACACACGTGTAAAAACAGCCCCCCTCCCCCGACAGACACCAGTTAAACACACAGCCTGCCACCAGAGCGCTCGCACCAACACTGATCCAGCAGCAGAACACAGTCAGACTCACATTCAGAACCATACACAGAGCACTAGAGCGGTCAGGAGGGTCTCAACACCCTCTCTCCTGGAAACACCCCCCTCCTGACACACAGACACACAGAGACAGAGAGACAGACAGACACACAGAGAGACAGACACACAGACACACAGACACACAGAGACAGACAGACACACACAGACACACAGAGACACAGAGACAGACAGACACACAGAGAGACAGACAGACACACAGAGAGACAGGGACAGACAGACACAGAGACAGACACAGAGAGACAGACAGACACACAGAGACAGAGAGACAGACAAACACACACACAGAGACAGACAGACACACAGAGACAGAGACAGACAGACACACAGAGAGACAGACAGACACACAGAGACAGACAGACACACAGAGACAGAGACAGACAGACACACAGAGACAGAGACAGACAGACACACAGAGACAGACAGACACACAGAGACAGACAGACACACAGAGACACAGGGACAGACAGACACAGAGACAGACACAGAGAGACAGACAGACACACAGAGACAGAGAGACAGACAAACACACAGAGACAGACAGACACACAGAGACAGAGACAGACACACAGAGAGACAGACAGACACACAGAGAGACAGACAGACACACAGAGAGACAGACAGACACACAGAGAGACAGACAGACACACAGAGACAGAGAGACAGACACACACACAGAGACAGACACACACAGAGACAGAGACAGACACACAGAGAGACAGACAGACACACAGAGACAGAGAGACAGACAGACACACACACAGAGACAGACACCGAGACAGACACACCGACACAGAGACAGATACCGAGACAGACAGACACACAGACACCGAGACAGACAGACAGACAGACAGACAGACAGACACACACAGAGACAGACAGACACACAGACACCGAGACAGACAGACAGACACACACAGAGACAGACAGACACACACAGAGACAGACACTGAGACACAGACACAGAGAGACAGACAGACACACACACACACACACACACACACACACACACACACACACACACACACACACACACACACACACACACACACACACACACACACAGAAAGATTTGAAACGTACTGCATGAGACCACAACTCTATTCCAGGGGAATGTAAAATGATGGCGAGGGGGGACCAGATTATTCCGCAGTGAATACTAAATGTTTGTGCGGGAATGCTGCTGGTCCTGTGCCGAGTCACAAACCTGGGAACAACATGGAAGTTCATCTTCATAAGTGAGCGAGCAGATCAGCAGAGCAGCAGAGCTGATCAACCGGAACACTCAAATCAGCACCATGTTTTAAAAGGTCCTCTCACAAACTACAGGTCAGCATTCACGATTTCATACCCTGAACCCGACTCAGGAGGACGGACTACGCTCCGAGTCCTCTCACAGCACCGACAACATCCGCAACATGCTCAGAGGAGCGCCAGTCAACACTTCATTCATCAGACACAGATAGAGACGGTCACACGGCCCAGCCAGTTACAGTTTAATCTGTATTCGATTTTTAATAAACAAATTTGCATAATTTTCCAAAGTAAGCGGTTGCTCAGGTGACGCTCTATACGATCTTTCAACGACAAGCTGTATTGTCAAAAGTCACACATACTACCTTGAGTGACATCCCATTCCGAATCCATAGGGCTGAATAGGATGCCGGCCCACCTTTACAGCTGCACCAGCTTCAGCTCTTCTGGGAGGGCTTTCCACTGGGTTTAGGAATACGCCTATGGGAATGTGTGACCACTCTGTCGTTTTGTGTTGCTGTCGTTCCCAATCACTCCCACTGTGTTCTAATCCCACGGACAGTGGACTGTGGAATATTTAGTAGGGAGGGAATCTCACCACTGGACTTGTTGCACAGGTGGAGCATCCTATCCCGGTACCACACTGGAGTTCTCTAAGCTCCTGAGAGCGACCCACCCTCTCACTAACGTCTGTAGGAGCAGTCTGCATGTCTAGGTGCTCGGTTTTACACACCTGTGGCCATGGAAGTGACTGGAACACCTGG
>JAMWET010000259.1:67500-107500 GCA_024036415.1 Prochilodus magdalenae
CTTTATCTTCCTTCCCAACACCACCGCACTCCCACACCTCCTTCTGGGTGCAGCTGTTCCTTTGATGATGAGTGTATAATGGTCATTAATCGGTCAGTGGCTACAGTACATGCTTACTGTTCACCTGCAAGAACAACACTCACCTGATTAGAAAGAGATCACTCAGATTCAGGCTCCCTGAGTCTTTAAGTATCACGATGCTCTTTGTTGGCGGAGTTCCCTGACCTAGTGAGGCTGCTTATGCACAGACAGTGCTCCGGTCTGTGGGAGGTTTGCGGGGTCGGATAACGGAGCTCCAGGCACTGCAGTAATAAGATACTGAGCATTCACCTCTATTCTATAAAACCCTGACACCCTGGGACTCATGACGGATGACGCACAGCAAGGGAACTGGGCTGCAGAGGTGCGACGGTAGCCGTTTCTGCACCACACCCCTCGCAAAGCCCCCCTCAACACGGCTTACTGACGGCCATGTGAAATCCACTGGACCGAACGTGTTCCTACCTGCGGCCCTGTGGGAAGGTCACTTCGTCCGTCGGCACCAGCGAAAGCGTGTGGACACTTGAGGACTTGAGTTCTCACACTCGGACGATCTCGGGGTGTGTCCAGTCCATGGCTTCAAAGGCTGCCCTGTCCATTATACTTCCATAGTGTAGTCCACAGAGTCCGGTTACACCGACACCTACAACACACACACAAGCAAAACACACGGGTGAGTGATGGACAACCGAAACACACCCCTCTTCCGCTTTCAGGGTGCAAACACGGTCACCGGGGTGGCACCCTCACGGGTACGTCAGTATCTCTTGTAGTTACGCTGACTGAGCACTTTATTAGGAACACCCCTTTGCCTACTCATTCATGCTACCATCCAATCAGCCAGCAGTGCTGACAAGGGAGGTCAGCGGAGAATGGCTAGACTGGATTGAGCGGACAGGAAGGGTACAGGAACTTAAGATGCCCGTTCTGTACAATGGTGGTGAGCAGAAAAGCCAATAGGGAGCCAGAAACAGAAAGCTGAAGCTGGAGCGAGGCGCAGGCACACCAAACATGGACAGCTGGAGACCGGATCAGCATAGCCTGGTCTGATGAAGCTCCTATTTCTGCTGAGCCACAGCAGAAACATGGTACGACCAGAATTTGGCACCAGTGGCATGAGTCCATGGACTCGACCGGTCCAGGCTGGTAGAGGTGGTGGCACATTTCGGGCTGTTAACACTGATCCATCACTGCTTGAACGCCACAGCCTGTTTCAGGGCTGGCTACATATACACAACCACTCCACATATACACAATACATACACACACTGTACAATATACACTATATACACACCGAGTCCACATATACACAACCACTCCACATATACACAATACATACACACACCGTACAATATACACTCTACACAGTATACACCATATACACAACCACTCCACATATACACAATACATACACACACCGTACAATATACACTCTACACAGTATACACTATATACACAACCACTCCACATATACACAATACATACACACACCGTACAATATACACTCTACACAGTATACACCATATACACAACCACTCCACATATACACAATACATACACACACCGTACAATATACACTCTACACAGTATACACTATATACACAACCACTCCACATATACACAATACATACACACACCGTACAATATACACTCTACACAGTATACACCATATACACACCACTCCACATATACACAATACATACACACACCGTACAATATAAACTCTACACAGTATACACTATATACACAACCACTCCACATATACACAATACATACACACACCGTACAATATACACTCTACACAGTATACACTATATACACAACCACTCCACATATACACAATACATACACACACCGTACAATATACACTCTACACAGTATACACCATATACACCACCACTCCACATATACACAATACATACACACACCATACATACACACTCTACACAGTATACACCATATACAACACCACTCCACATATACACAATACACACACACACACACACAGTACAGTATACACTCGACACAGTATACACCATATACACACACTGTACAATATACACTCTACACACTATACACCATATACACACACCGTACAATATACACTCTACACAGTATACACCATATACACCACCACTCCACATATACACAATACATACACACACACCGTACAATATACACTCTACACAGTATACACCATATACACCACCACTCCACATATACACAATACATACACACATCGTACAATATACACTCTACACAGTATACACCATATACACAACCACTCCACATATACACAATACATACACACACCGTACAATATACACTCTACACAGTATACACCATATACACAACCACTCCACATATACACAATACATACACACTCTACACAGTATACACCATATACACCACCACTCCACATATACACAATACATACACACACCGTACAATATACACTCTACACAGTATACACCATATACACAACCACTCCACATATACACAATACATACACACACCGTACAATATACACTCTACACAGTCTACACCATATACACCACCACTCCACATATACACAATACATACACACACCGTACAATATACACTCTACACAGTCTACACCATATACACAACCACTCCACATATACACAATACATACACACACACACACCGTACAATATACACTCTACACAGTATACACCATATACACCACCACTCCACATATACACAATACATACACACACACCGTACTATATACACTCTACACAGTATACACCATATACACAACCACTCCACATATACACAATACATACACACACCGTACAATATACACTCTACACAGTGTACACCATATACACAACCACTCCACATATACACAATACATACACACACCGTACAACATATACACTCTACACAGTATACACCATATACACAACCACTCCACATATACACAATACATACACACACCGTACAATATACACGCTACACAGTATACACCATATACACAACCACTCCACATATACACAATACATACACACACCGTACAATATACACTCTACACAGTATACACCATATACACAACCACTCCACATATACACAATACATACACACACACACCGTACAATATACACTCTACACAGTATACACCATATACACAACCACTCCACATATACACAATACATACACACACCGTACAATATACACTCTACACAGTATACACCATATACACAACCACTACACATACACACAATACATACACACACACCGCACAATATACACTCTACACAGTATACACCATATACACCACCACTCCACATATACACAATACATACACACAGCGTACAATATACACTCTACACAGTATACACCCTATACACACCACTCCACATATACACAATACATACACACACACCGTACAATATACACTCTACACAGTATACACCATATACACAACCACTCCACATATACACAATACACACACACCGTACAATATACACTCTACACAGTATACACCGTATACACCACCACTCCACATATACACAATACATACACACACCGTACAATATACACTCTACACAGTATACACCATATACACAACCACTCCACATATACACAGTACACACACACCGTACAATATACACTCTACACAGTATACACCATATACACAACCACTCCACATATACACAGTACACACACACCATACAATATACACTCTACACGGTATACACGGTATACACAATGACTCCACATATACACTCCATACAGAACAATGGGGCTTTCAGCTCTGCTGTAAACGCTCTTCATTCCAGACACGTATTTAACAGTATTTAAATGGGCCTGAGAAAGCAACAATGCAGGGCAGCCAGCAGAACTGCTGATATACAGCAGGTCAGCATGAATACACCCACAGTCGCACACACAATGTCCGCTGTTCAGGTCCTCCGACATCAACTGAACAGACAAATGATATAACCAGTGCTGCTGACGTGCCTCATGTTTTACTAATCCGACAAGAGGTGACGACAAACCATGAACGGACTCACTTTCAAACAGGCCCGCAACTGTCAATCACTTCTACAACATGCTGATTCTTTTCTTAATTCATTAATTAATTAAAACATGTAAATACTCCCACTACTAATATACATACTGACCTGTATCTACACTAACTGTCCACTGTATCAGCTCCACTGACCATACAGGACACTCTGTAGTTCTACAGGTCCAGACTGTGGTCCATCTGTTTCTCTGTATACTGTATTACCCTGTTCTTCAATGGTCAGGACCCCCACAGGACCACCACAGCGCAGGTAGTATGTGGGTGGTGGGTCATTCTCAGCACTGCGGTGACACTGACGTGGTGGTGGTGGTGTTAGTGTGTGTGGTGCTGGTGTGAGTGGATCAGACACAGCAGTGCTACTGGAGTGTTTAGACACTGTGTCCACTCACTGTCCACTCTATTAGACACTCCTACCTTGCTGCTCCACCTTGTAGATGGACAGTCAGAGACGATAGCTCATCTGCTGCTGCACAGTGCAGTGCTGGTCATCCTCTAGTCCTCAAGTGTCACAGGACGCTGCCCACAGGACGCTGCCCACATTGTAGAGCGTTGAGGTTCTAGACTCTGGTGTGGCCAGTCCCTTGCTATGAGACCACCAGTCATAGTTATTTGTCTGATGTGCCTGTCTCCTTTTCTCAGTGAGGAGCTTCTTGAACAGCTACACCTCCTTTCAGACCTCCATAGCGCTGAGGTGTCGTCTTCTCAAAGTGGAAGAAGGATGGACAGGAACACCTGTGGATGTTCTCAGATCCAGTGCTACTGGTGGAGCTTGATGTTGTCCTCGCTCTCAAAGATGGAAGTGCTGTTTGTTCATCTGATGGGGTCAGTGCAGGTGGTGGGTCTACCAGGTCTTCCAGGTGGTTGTTAGGAGTCCCCTTTTGTCTGTAACTCCTGTGTTCCTGTGGTCTCTGACTTTGGCACAGTACTGTAGCTCTAAAGCAAGATTAGGAAAAGCGTGTCATCACCTGCCTCGTCTACAGCATCACTCTTACGGGGGGGAAAAGGAACACCGCAGGGATCTCCAGCCACGAATATGTTTTGTTTGGAAAACCAAATCCAGCCTGTTCAGCCGTTTCATCATGAACACACAGACGGCCTCTGACAGCACCAGTGAGGTCATGTATGACACAGCGGGTGGACGGTAATGTGGTTGGAACAGACAGTAGGTGTGGCCTCTGAGTAAATGGACAGTGGGCAGGGCCTCAGATTGGTCACCGGTCATCAGGAGGTTGGGGAATGCGTCCTGGCGTCAGCTCGGATCCCTTCGACACCCACCTAGAGTGAGACAACAGCCAGGACAGAACCGCCAGCCTATCCTAGCAGGCGCAGACAAAGAGCACTTTTGTCACACACACACGCGGCGCTTCCTGCAAGGACCGGAATGACGGCTCACTGTGGGAGTCGATGACACATGACTGACTCCCAGACCACAACACAAGCGTTTTGTAATCGGCTGGAGGGCTGGGTCGTGTCTGGAGCTCTGCAGCAGGAAACTAGCACTGATGTCCCGTCGGTATTGATCCGGCGGCGGCAGAGGAGCTGCAGAGACGTGAGCGGCAGACGGACCGAGGAGACGGACAAGTGGGCAGGAGTTTTCAATGGGCAGCGGGCTCCAGTGGTGGACAAACCGTGTACTTGAGCACAGATCTCCAAAGTAAAATCCTCCTCCAGTGTCAGTTCCTCTCTTTAGACCTCCACTGGAGTAACAGTACTAGAGTATGTACCTTCAGATGTACTTAAGTATGGAGAGTAACAGTACTAAAGTATGTACCTTCAGATGTACTGAAGTATGGAGAGTACCAGTACTAAAGTATGTACCTTCAGATGTACTTAAGTATGGAGAGTACCAGTACTAAAGTATGTACCTTCAGATGTACTTAAGTATGGAGAGTAACAGTACTAAAGTATGTACCTTCAGATGTACTTAAGTATGGAGAGTAACAGTACTAAAGTATGTACCTTCAGATGTACTTAAGTATGGAGAGTACCAGTACTAGAGTATGTACCTTCAGATTTACTGAAGTATGGAGAGTAACAGTACTAAAGTGTGTACCTTCAGATGTACTTAAGTATGGAGAGTAACAGTACTAAAGTATGTACCTTCAGATGTACTTAAGTATGGAGAGTACCAGTACTAAAGTATGTACCTTCAGATGTACTGAAGTATGGAGAGTAACAGTACTAAAGTATGTACCTTCAGATGTACTTAAGTATGGAGAGTACCAGTACTAAAGTATGTACCTTCAGATGTACTGAAGTATGGAGAGTACCAGTACTAAAGTATGTACCTTCAGATGTACTTAAGTATGGAGAGTAGCAGTACTAAAGTATGTACCTTCAGATGTACTTAAGTATGGAGAGTAGCAGTACTAAAGTATTTACCTTTAGATGTACTTAAGTATGGAGAGTAGCAGTACTAAAGTATTTACCTTCAGATGTACTTAAGTATGGAGAGTAGCAGTACTAAAGTATGTACCTTTAGATGTACTTAAGTATGGAGAGTAGCAGTACTAAAGTATGTACCTTCAGATGTATTGATGTATGGAGAGTACCAGTACTAAAGTATGTACCTTCAGATGTACTGAAGTATGGAGAGTACCAGTACTAAAGTATGTACCTTTAGATGTACTGAAGTATGGAGAGTAGCCGTACTAAAGTATGTACCTTTAGATGTACTTAAGTATGGAGAGTAGCAGTACTAAAGTATTTACCTTTAGATGTACTTAAGTATGGAGAGTAGCAGTACTAAAGTATGTAACTTTAGATGTACTTAAGTATGGAGAGTAGCAGTACTAAAGTATGTACCTTCAGATGTATTGATGTATGGAGAGTACCAGTACTAAAGTATGTACCTTCAGATGTACTGATGTATGGAGAGTAACAGTACTAAAGTATGTACCTTCAGATGTACTGAAGTATGGAGAGTAGCCGTACTAAAGTATGTACCTTCAGATGTACTTAAGTATGGAGAGTACCAGTAATCTAAGAGTGTGTAACCTTCAGATGTACTGATGTATGGAGAGTAACAGTACTAAAGTATGTACCTTCAGATGTACTGAAGTATGGAGAGTAGCAGTACTAAAGTATGTACCTTCAGATGTACTTAAGTATGGAGAGTACCAGTACTAAAGTATGTACCTTCAGATGTACTAATGTATGGAGAGTAACAGTACTAAAGTATGTACCTTCAGATGTACTGAAGTATGGAGAGTAACAGTACTAAAGTATGTACCTTCAGATGTACTGAAGTATGGAGAGTAGCCGTACTAAAGTATGTACCTTCAGATGTACTTAAGTATGGAGAGTACCAGTACTAAAGTGTGTACCTTCAGATGTACTGATGTATGGAGAGTAACAGTACTAAAGTATGTACCTTCAGATGTACTGAAGTATGGAGAGTAGCAGTACTAAAGTATGTACCTTCAGATGTACTTAAGTATGGAGAGTACCAGTACTAAAGTGTGTACCTTCAGATGTACTGATGTATGGAGAGTAACAGTACTAAAGTATGTACCTTCAGATGTACTGAAGTATGGAGAGTAACAGTACTAGAGTATGTACCTTCAGATGTACTTAAGTATGGAGAGTAACAGTACTAGAGTATGTACCTTCAGATGTACTGAAGTATGGAGAGTAGCAGTACTAAAGTATGTACCTTCAGATGTACTTAAGTATGGAGAGTACCAGTACTAAAGTGTGTACCTTCAGATGTACTGATGTATGGAGAGTAACAGTACTAAAGTATGTACCTTCAGATGTACTGAAGTATGGAGAGTAGCAGTACTAAAGTATGTACCTTCAGATGTACTTAAGTATGGAGAGTACCAGTACTAAAGTGTGTACCTTCAGATGTACTGATGTATGGAGAGTAACAGTACTAAAGTATGTACCTTCAGATGTACTGAAGTATGGAGAGTAACAGTACTAGAGTATGTACCTTCAGATGTACTGAAGTATGGAGAGTAACAGTACTAAAGTATGTACCTTCAGATGTACTGAAGTATGGAGAGTAGCAGGAGCATGGTTTATTAGGGCTCTAATGTCCTATTATCATTTCTGGAACAGGACTCTTCATCAGCTCAGTGTAGGTGAAGAGACTCTAGTGTCTCTCAGTCCACCAGTCTTTAATAGAAGCTCATTCATTAGTCTGACACTGACGTCTATTCACATCATCATCAGCACAGAACACTGAAGGAGAACAGGTTCCGTTAGCTAGAACCATAAAATAACTTTCTGAAAACGAGTAAAGTTTCGGTATAAGAGTTATTAACAAGATGAACAATTTGTTGCCACACGTCCAGATAACACCTGGTGTCACTCCACCTCCACCCCTACCGCACCATCTGCAGGAACTGTGTGAGGATGTTCAAGCTGCATGGGATGGATTATCACAGGACACCATTAGGAACCTCTACAGCTCCATACCGAGACGTCTGGCGTGTTGGGTTAGCAAACATGGCGGCCCGACGCCATACTGAGAGACAGACTTCTGTATGTGTAGCTCAATAAATATTGATCACATGAGTCTAAATTTATCATCAGTTATTGATCCTGGTCACCTTTATCTTCCTTCCCAACAGCACTGCAGTACCACACCTCCTTCTTCCGGGTGCAGCTGTTCATTTGATGATGATGATGATGATGATGATGATGCGGGCTGGGTGCTAATTAACAAGCTATTTCACACTTCAGAACTGCATCACTCCCACTCTGTAATCCGGGGTGTGCATGAATAACTGATGGTGAATCAATGAATCTGCAGAGTAAGGAGTTTGGATAGAGGGAGTTGGCTGATAATGTGCTAAACGGACCTGAACAGCGGACAATGGCTTGAATCCACAGCCGCCGAGTAAACAGCCGTGCTGTCTTGCTGTACTACAGATAACAGGGCTTAAATCGCAGATGTGGGCCGCCGCGGTGAAGCCGAGGGAGAAACGAGCGGCTTTAAAGAGCTGCTTATCCAAACATTACACACCAGGCCTCAGGGCGGAATCATGTGGAGCGTGTGTGCAGTAGCGTCTTACATCACAGACTATGAGATCACACAGGCTGTGGCTCACCACAGGCTAAAAGCGGACTGTATCACCGGGTTTAACCTGAGAGAGCAGCCCAGCGCACAGGAAGAACCCAGAAAGGTTCTTTACCATTAACTCTGGGGTCTGGAACCATGGAATCATGGAACCGTGAAACTTGTGGCATAAATCTGTGTCGTTCCACCACCATTAGCTACTAACCTTCTGGCCTGGAACCATAGAATGGTGAAACTCGTGGCGTACATCTGTGTCGTTCCACCATCAAAAACCATTAACTCTCTGGGATCTAGAACCGAGGAACCGTGAAACTCGTGGCGTAAATCGGTGCCGTTCCACCACCATAAACCATTAACTCTCTGGGGTCTAGAATCGTGGAACCGTGAAACTCGTGGCGTAAAACGGTGCCGTTCCACCACCATAAACCATTAACTCTCTGGGGTCTAGAACCGTGGAACCGTGAAACTCGTGGCGTAAATCGGTGCCGTTCCACCACCATAAACCATTAACTCTCTGGGGTCTAGAACCGTGGAACCGTGAAACTCGTGGCGTAAATCGGTGCCGTTCCACCACCATAAACCATTAACTCTCTGGGGTCTAGAACCGTGGAACCGTGAAACTCATGGCGCAAATCGGTGCTGTTCCACCAGCATAAACCGTTAACTCTGTGGGGTCTGGAACCGTGGAACTCGTGGCGTAAATCAGTGCCGTTCCACCACCATAAACCATTAACTCTCTGGGATCTAGAACCGAGGAACCGTGGAACTCGTGGCGTAAATCAGTGCCGTTCCACCACCATAAACCATTAACTCTCTGGGGTCTGGAACCGTGGAACTTGTGGCCAAAGTCAGTGCCGTTCCACCACCATAAACCATTAACTCTCTGGGGTCTGGAACCGTGGAACCGCGAAACTCGTGGTGCAAATCGGTGCCGTTTCCACCACCATTGATCATTAACTCTCTGGGGTCTAGAACTGTGGAACTTGTGGCCAAAGTCAGTGCCGTTCCACCACCATTAACTCTCTGGTCTGTAACCGTGGAACCGTGGAACTCCTGCCGTAAATCGGTGCCGTTCCACCGTCATTAACCATTAACTCTCTGGGGTCTGGAACCGTGGAACTCGTGGCGTAAATCTGTGCCGTTCCACCACCATACACCATTAACTCTCTGGTCTGGAACTGTGGAACCATGGAACGGTGAAACTCGTGGCCGAAGTCAGTGCCCTTCCACCACCATTAACTCTCTGGGGTCTGGAACCGTGGAACTTGTGACGCAAGCGCCAAAGTGATATGGCGCTGCACGTTGAACTGCACTGAGCTGAACTCGGGAACAGTTGTATCCCACTAGTGATGTGTTCGTGGATGAGCCCCTTCAACAGGAGGCCTCCGTCTCCTAATGAGCTACAATGTGAGGCACTCAAATTATTTGACGTGTAATACACATAGGAGACCTGCAACGTGGGACACACTACAGGTAGCTAAGAACCTTAACATGCTGCCGTATATATATATATATATATATATATATATATATATGTATATATATATATATAGGATATATATATATATATATATATATATATATATATATATACACACAGCACATATATAACATGTGCATACACATACATAATATATATATACATAAATATATATGATATAGTATATATATAGATATATATATATATAGTATATATATATTTATATATATATTATATATACTACACACACCCATACACACACACATACATACATACATATACACATATACATATAGATACACACACATATACACATATATACATATACATATATATACACATATACACATATATACATATACATATATATACACATATACACATATACATATATATACACACATATATATATATATATATATATATATATATATATATATATATATATATGCCGTATGCTATATAGTACATATATATATATATATATATATATATATATATATATATATATAAAAAACAGTCCACCTTCATAAAGTACAGAGGGAACACGAACGAGCCGTCTGTCTATCCCTCCGGGCTGAGCACAGGTGCTGAAGGAGCTGGTTCTGGACGGTAAGATATACGCCCTCAAAGCAGGAAGTAAAGTTTACGCTGTAGAACATGATCCGCCATATTGGTTTATGCGCCGTCTGTCGACTTCTGCGTCTGGACTAAGGCCCGCCCACCTCCAGATACGTACTTGCTCTGCTCTCAAACCAGTGGAACAGGGGGCCCGTTCTTACCGGGTTCAGTACAGCCTGGGAACCAGCACCAGTACTGGCACTTTGCTGATGGAAAAGAGGCGTGTGATGTTCTGCGGGGTGCTAATGGGTTCTTTGGTTGAGGTGACCGTATATGTGAACCACAGTGCCTACACTGGACAACATCATCTTAGCCAGGAACACAATCCCAGTATTCCAAGATGACAGTTCTCACGTTCACAGGGCTGCAAATGTGACATGGAGAACCCTTAGGACCATTCACACATCTGGACTGGCCTTCAAAACCCCCAGACCTGCATCCGCTTAATACTCTGTGGGCCTACCTGGAACACCTGGCATCCACCAAATCTGGACCAACCAAACAAATTCTTTGACGCCAGAGTGTCTGAACACTGGTGTGACCTACATCCAGAAACTTGTCCGGTCCAGGCCAAATCCAGTCGCAGCTGTTACTGGTGGAGGAATGACACGCTACCAGGTAGGGATCAGTCACAGGTGACTCACTTTCTTTGTCTGAGTTTATATCAATGAACAAAAAACATATTTGCGGTGTGGTTTATTCTGACGTGGTGCGGCTCTGCTCTGGATGAATGCGAATATGAACGAACTGGAACATAATCATGATTGGACGACCAGTCAGCGAAAGCCACGCCCTTTAAGGACTATGTAAATTCTTAGTCAGGGACGTTTAGCAGGTCGAGACTGCAGGGTCGCCTGAAAGAAGTGGTGGGGAGGAGACAGGGGGTAAGAGACGGTGGGCAGGAGGAAGAAGCTTGGGCTGGGATGGAAACTAGGGGAAGAAGATTTGGGGTGGATTCGGGGAACAAAACTGTAGGGGGCGGTGTTGGGTGAAGGAAAACTGTGGAGAAGGAACGTTATGGGGAAGGAAAACTGGGCAAGGACGGTAATGGGGAAGGAAAACTGTGGTGGGGCTTGGGGGAAGGGGGGTGTGGGGGTAGGAAAACTGTGTGCAAGGATGGTAATGGGGAAGGAAAACTGTGGGGAAGGACAGTTATGGGGAAGGAAAACTGTGGGGAAGGACAGTTATGGGGAAGGAAAAAACTGGGGAAGGAAAACGTGGGGAAGGAAAACTGTGGGGAAGACCGGTTATGGAGAAGGAAAACTGTGGGGGAAGGAAAAACTGTGGGGGAAGGACAGTTATGGGAAAGGAAAACTGTGGGGGAAGGAAACCTGTGGGGGAAGGAAACCTGTGGGGGAAGGACAGATATGCAGGAAGGAAAACTGGGGGGAGGAAAACTGTGGGGAAGGAAAACTGTGAGGAAGGACAGTTTTGGGGAAGGAAAACTGTGGGGAAGGAAAACTGTGGGGGAAGGAAAACTGTGGGGGAAGGAAAACTGTGGGAAGGACAGTTATGGGGAAGGAAAACTGGGGAAGGACAGTTATGGGGAAGGAAAACTGTGGGGGAGGACAGTTATGGGGAAGGAAAACTGTGGGGGAGGACGGTAATGGGGAAGGAAAACTGGGCAAGGACGGTAATGGGGAAGGAAAACTGTGGTGGGGCTTGGGGGAAGGAAAACTGTGGGGGAAGGAAAACAGTGGGCGTTGGGGATGGAAAACTGGGGCGAGGATTGGAGGTAGGAAAACTGTGGGGAAGGACAGTTATGGCGAAGGAAAAACTGTGAGGAAGGAAAACTGTGGCAAAGGAAAACTGGGGAAGGACAGTTATGGGGAAGGAAAAACTGTGGGGGAAGGAAAAACTGTGGGGAAGGAAAAACTGTGGGGAAGGCCGGTTATGGGGAAGGAAAACTGTGGGGAAGGAAAAACTGTGGGGAAGGAAAAACTGTGGGGAAGGCCGGTTATGGGGAAGGAAAACTGTGGGGATTAGATCTTTTGGGGAAGGAAAACTGTGGGGAAGGAAAACCCCGAGAAAATGGCAGTGGGGGTCACACCACGGAATCTCCGAAATGGAAGCGAAGGGGGAAGGAAAAACTATGGGGAAAGGAAAACACATCAGGGTGCTGCAGGAAGGAAAACTGAGGAGGACTTGGAAGAGGGAAATCTATACAGAGGTCTTAATGGAGCCGGAGGAAGCCCAGGAGCAGGGTAGACACACCCCTGGAGAAAAGCAGGGCACAGTCAGGGTGAACACACTCAATCCATTTTCCTCCCCCCGAGGCTCAGCCAGCGTCGACGTCTGACGTAAGACGCTCCACCATAGGTAAACATCAAGGCGGCCGGATTGTTACTGAATGACATCACTACTGGTGACTCAGCGCTAAGTTTGAAAACTGGAGACACTCAAAAGCGTTCAGCATGAAGCAGCTCTAATTCCTACGGTCAGTCTATGAGGTTAGACGCGTATCTGGCCTCCAGTTGGGAATAAGCTGCATCTGAGGAAGGTGGAAAGGAGGGACTGAGGAAGGAGAAGACTAAGGAAGGGGGAAAGGAGGGGACTGAGGAAGGGGGAAAGGGGTACCTGAGGAAACCAAGGATGGATTACTGAGGACCTAAGAAGCTTCAGGAAGGAGGAAGGGGGGGACTGAGGAAGGGTGGAAGGAGGGGACTGAGGAAGGAGGAGACTAAGGAAGGGGGAAAGGAGGGGACTGAGGAAGGTGGAAGGAGGGGACTGAGGAAGGGGGAAAGGGGGGACTGAGGAAGGGGGAAGGAGGGGACTGAGGAAGGTGGAAAGGGGGGGATTGAGGAAGGGGGAAAGGCGGGGACTGAGGAAGGGTGGAAGGAGGGGACTGAGGAAGGGGGAAAGACGGGGACTGAGGAAGGGGGAGACTAAGGAAGGGGGAAAGGAGGGGACTGAGGAAGGTGGAAAGGGGGGGACTGAGGAAGGGGGAAGGAGGGGACTGAGGACGGGGGAAAGGGGGGGACTGGGAAGCGTGGAAGGAGGGGTGAACTGGTGGGGGGGAAAGACGGGGAACTGAGGAAGGGGGAAGACTAAGGAAGAAGGAAAGGACTGGGACTGAAGGAAAGGAAAGGGGGGGACTGAGGAAGTGGGAAGGAGGGGACTGAGGAAGGGGGAAAGGCGGGGACTGAGGAAGGGGGAAAGGCGGGGACTGAGGAACGGGGAAGGCGGGGACTGAGGAACGGGGAAGGCGGGGACTGAGGAACGTGGAAGGCGGGGACTGAGGAACGTGGAAGGCGGGGACTGAGGAACGTGGAAGGCGGGGACTGAGGAACGTGGAAGGCGGGGACTGAGGAACGTGGAAAGGTGGGGACTGAGGAAGGTGGAAGGCGGGGACTGAGGAACGTGGAAAGGAGGGGACTGAGGAAGGTGGAAAGGGGGGGATTGAGGAAGGGGGAAAGGTGGGGACTGAGGAAGTTAGGAAAAACGGGGATTGGGAAGGGGGGAAAGGAGGGGGACTGAGGAAGGGGGAGAAGGGCGGGGACTGAGGAAGGGTGGAAAGGTGGGGACGGGAGGAAGGATGAAGGCGGGGGACTGAGGACGTCAGGGGGTGGGGACTGAGGAAGGGGGAAGGAGGGGACTGAGGAAGGTGGAAGGAGGGGACTGAGGAAGGTGGAGGGAGGGGACTGAGGAAGGTGGAAGGCGGGGACTGAGGAACGTGGAAGGCGGGGACTGAGGAAGGGGGAAAGGTGGGGACTGAGGAAGGTGGAAAGGGGGGGATTGAGGAAGGGGGAAAGGTGGGGACTGAGGAAGTAGGAAAGGCGGGGATTGATGAAGGGGGGAAAGGAGGGGACTGAGGAAGGGGGGAAAGGCGGGGACTGAGGAAGGTGGAAGGGGGGGACTGAGGAACGTGGAAAGGGGGGACTGAGGACGGTGTAAAGGTGGGGACTGAGGAACGTGGAAAGGAGGGGACTGAGGAAGGTGGAAAGGCGGGGACTGAGGAAGGTGGAAAGGGGGGACTGAGGAAGGGGGAAAGGCGGAACTGAGGAAGGTGGAAAGGGGGGGGACTGAGGAAGGTGGAAAGGAGGGGACTGAGGAAGGTGGAAAGGAGGGGACTGAGGAAGGGGGAAAGGCGGGGACTGAGGAAGGGGGAAAGGCGGGGACTGAGGAAGGGGGAAAGGCGGGGACTGAGGAAGGGGGAAAGGCGGGGACTGAGGAAGGGGGGGAAAGGCGGGGACTGAGGAAGGGGGGGAAAGGCGGGGACTGAGGAAGGGGGGAAAGGCGGGGACTGAGGAAGGGGAAAAGGTGGGGACTGCGGAAGGTGGAAAAGGGGGGACTGAGGAAGGGGGAAGGAGGGGACTGAGGAAGGAGGAGACTGATGAACAAGGAAAGGGGGGGGACTGAGGAACGTGGAAGGAGGGGACTGAGGAAGGTGGAAGGAGGGGACTGAGGAAGAAGGGGACGGAGGAACGTGGAAGGAGGGGACTGAGGAACATGGAAGGAGGGGACTGAGGAAGGAGGAAAGGGGGGAACTGAGGAAGGTGGAAAGGGGGGGACTGAGGAAGGGTGGAAGGAGGGGACCGAGGAAGGAGGAAAGGCGGGGACTGAGGAAGGTGGAAGGAGGGGACTGAGGAAGGGGGAAAGGGGGGGATTGAGGAAGGTGGAAAGGTGGGAACTGAGGAAGGTGGAAAGGTGGGAACTGAGGAAGGTGGAAAGGTGGGAACTGAGGAAGGAGGAAAGGGGGGATTGAGGAAGGGGGAAAGGGGGGGGACTGGGGAAGGGTAGAAGGAGGGGACTGAGGAAGGGGGAAAGGCGGGGACTGAGGAAGGTGGATGGAGGGGACTGAGGAAGGGGGAAAGGCGGGGACTGAGGAAGGGTAGAAGGCGGGGACTGAGGAAGGGTAGAAGGCGGGGACTGAGGAAGGGGGAAAGGCGGGGACTGAGGAAGGGGGAAGGAGGGGACTGAGGAAGGAGGAAAGGGGGGGATTGAGGAAAGGTGGGGACCGAGGAAGGGGGAAAGGAGGGGACTGAGGAAGGGGGGAAAGGCGGGGACTGAGGAAGGGGGGAAAGGCGAGGACTGAGGAAGGTGGAAGGCGGGGACTGAGGAAGGGGAAAAGGGAGGGATTGAGGAAGGGGGAAAGGTGGGGATTGATGAAGGGGGGAAAGGCGGGGACTGAGGAAGGGGGAAAGGCGGGGACTGAGGAAGGGGGAAAGGCGGGGACTGAGGAAGGGGGAAAGGCGGGGACTGAGGAAGGGGGAAAGGCGGGGACTGAGGAAGGGGGAAAGGCGGGGACTGAGGAAGGGGGAAAGGCGGGGACTGAGGAAGGGGGAAAGGCGGGGACTGAGGAAGGGGGGAAAGGCGGGGACTAGAGCAAGATCACAATGCTCTAGACCAAAACCTCCTCATCTAACCCGCCTCAGACACCCGGCTGTGTACTCACCACCACGTGCTGCAGTAACGTTTTGTGAGGCGTTTTAGAGGCAGTAACCTCGTCAGACGTCTGGTTGCCATCACCACCACTTTACGATATGCTGGTCGGCCTTTATTACAGGAGGGCCTGCACTGCTGCCAGGTACTTCATGCGGGCCCCTGGCCTACAGCCACATCGTTCACAGTCTCAGGTCCTGAATGGTGAAGACGGAGCTGCGGGCCCAAAGCCAGCAGAGGTAATCTCCAGTTCACAGGAAGAGCCCCTTATCAAGTACCCATCGCTCAAAGCAGACTACAGCGAGCTAACAGTGCAGAGAATAATCCCACCCTTAGTCCAGCGGCTGGGGACGTAGTTGTGCACCGCAGTTACGATGCTAAGCTAGCAGGAAACAAGCAACTGGCGATACCACCAAGGTTCCAGTTTAGAGCTGGTGGTTTCCAGCATCACCTCCAGTGTAACGAAATCTCAACCTCTACAATGAATCATTTCATATCAGACTTCTCCAACTCACTCAGCCTTTTCACCGCAGTCCTGAACCACAGAGCCCACCATATTGGATCCGTCAGGATGCTCCACAACCTAAGAGTGGTTCTACACGGGCCACAACGACCTGTAGTACGTCAACGACTTGGTCCACTTAAACTGACAACCGAATGAACTGCCAGGGAACTGGATGGGGATCTGAAAAAAGGGGGACCCGAGGGGGTGGGCGGGGGTGTTAATCAAGAGAGGTGGGTGGTGTACTGAGATGGGGAAAGCGGTGGTTAAGAGAGGAGGCGGGCCAGGAAGGGGCCAACTGGAGAAAGCTAATAGGGGCAAATGGGGGGAATTGGGAGGGTGGAAATGGGGGAGGGACAGCAGGATGGGAAAACTGTTGGATCTGATGGAAAAGTGAAGGAAGGTTGGTGTAGCTCAGCGGATAACACCACTGCCTGCCAGAGAGCCACCACCACATGTGGGAGAGTGGGGTTCGAGTCCTGGTCTGGGTGACTCCGCTGTGCTACACCAATAAGAGTCCCTGGGCAAGACTCCTAACACTACACTGGCCCACCTGTAATGTGGTTAACCTTGTAAGTCGCTCTGGATAAGAGCGTCAGCTAAATACCGTAAGTGTAAATGAAACAATAAGGGGGGGTCAGTGGGTCAGAAGTGGGAGGAGAAACGGAGGGATGGCTGTGCCATAATGACCAGTACTTGTCAATCACACAGTGCCAGCTACAAGTGTGTAGTTATATTAGGGTGGCAATGATTAGTCAACGAAAATCAACAACCAAATAAGTGGACAACTAATTTAATAGTCAATTAGTGTCTTAATTAATGAATTGTTTGAAACAACCTAGAGCTAAATATAAAAGCTAACAGCACCAGAAGTTATTCGGTTACCAAGTGACTCATAGTTCGAATAACGGATTATTAATTCCAATAATCGATAGATTATTCGACCATCAAGATATCGTTTGTTCAAAACAAACAAATAAATAAATAAATTATTAAATAATTAATTAAATAAGCAATAAATGCTCCTGGATTTACATAATTGTAAATAGTTTGTTGTAGTTAATCTGCTATAGTTTTACTTTTCATTGAAACCATGTTATTGGCCAAAATAAACTTCAACACAATAATAAATAAATAAATAAATAAATAAATAAATACATAAAAAGATAGTCATTTGTTACAGCCTAATTTTACATACCAGGTTACTGATGTTTTAGCTGAGCTGTGCACTTCTACCCATTTTTATAGACAACAATTTCTCATTAATAAATTACATATAGTCACGATTATGTGGTTTAACACCTCGCCTTAATCACCACAGTGTGGACGGCGTCATCACTTGTTAGCTACATTAGTGCAAATCTTAAGAAGGAAGCCACACACGACTTCTAGAACCAGATATCAGAGCCGGTGGTCCCACTCCAGACCCCCTCTCACTGGTGCGCCACAGGATGTCTGTTCTACTCCACTCCACTACTACACCAACGACTGTACCTCCTGACACAGTTCTGGCCCGTCTCATCTGAAACAATGAGGAGCCCTGGTCCCGGGAGGAGGTAACACAGCTGGCGTCAGAGCTAACAACCAGGAGCTAGCCTGCGGAGATGCCCACTGACTTCCGAAAGAAGCCCACCCCACTGCCAGCAGAGCGGAGTCCTACACATTCCTGGGCACCAGCATTCAGCAGGATCTCAGTTGGGACAGGCACGGCAGTGCAGTCACGAAGCCTCTGATTACCGTGCCCTAGACAGGAGTCAGCACAACCCACCCTCTAACAGATCCCTCTCTTTGTCAGCAGCCGAGTGTCCGTGCTGCAGCCTCGCCGGCACGGCTTGCCTTTACATGCAGGGCTGCTTATCTCACCTTACGCGAGATACAGGCCCTAGGGGCATCAGTTACTAAACAACAGCCTCGACTCCCACGCACGGACGTGTAGCAGGCGAGGCCCCACCCGGACGCTGCCAACGACCGTAACACCTACCAAAATATCCGTGACTAATGAGAGGACTTTAAAGGGCCCATGTCCTACGAGTTAAAGGGGCGGTTCAGCCACAACCACAACGCAACATCAGAGCTGCAGCGGATGTCCCTTGACTCTCCAGAGTGAGGCTTTGCAGCTTAGAGACCAGGAAAACTCCCTTCTGGTGGTGCCACTTGACGTCTGGAGGAACCTCCGTAAACCTACCTGCGTGACGGTGAGCCTGAGGGCTTCGACCCAGCACTCCACAAACACCGCACACCACAAACAAGAACGCGCTGGACTGGTTATAGGCTGGAAAGCCCCTCAGTGTGGCTTTACATACTTCCTCTCCGACAGCCGGGTTTGGTACTTTCAAGACCGATATGTAAATGAGCTCTGTTCTGATTGGCTGCCCTGTACCAGCTCCGTTTACATACATGTGGTTGATTTTCGTCGACTAGTCATTGCCGCTCTAATACAATACTCGATTGATGGCACACTTGCAGCTGGCACTGTGTGATTGACAAGTACTGATCATTATGGCAAAGCCACCCCTCCGTTACTTCTCCCACTTCCCCACCCACTGACGCCCGTCATTGTTCCCCACATGCATCTCTCTGGTCAGCCTACAGCAGGTCAGCGCTACCCACTGATAATTAAAGGGAGTGCTTTAATTATCAGGGGGTAGCGCTGACCTGCTGTAGGCCTACCATAGAGATGCATGTAAACGGAGCTGGCTTTTGTGACATCACAAAAACAAGGCATTTAGAATGGGACCTTTCTGCAGGTTTGTTTTTATATATGGACTGTAGGGTGAACTGTGTATTAGGAAACTTGGTTACACAGCAAGCTAAGCTTCACATCACACGCTGAACTTTTTCCATGGTATGGGCCCTTTAATGCTCACTTAGCTTCTTACAGGCAGATAGGCCAAGTCTCTCTCTCAGCCCTTCCTGCAGGCCAAAGTGAGTCACCCTGTACAGCCATAATGCAAGTGTCAACTGGCAACGTTGCAGCGTTTATACCAGTTATTACGCAAGTAATTTACACTTCTGTTCCGTTTACTGTTGCAATTAAAGTTAAGGGCCGTACGCCAAGTTAGCCTACAGTAGCAGATTTTTAACTGACTGGGACATTCCAGGCTGCGCTGCTTTAAACCATGGGCACGGATAACTCCCAGTGCTGAGGTCCTTTAGCGGTCCAGACGAGAGAATTACCATTATAGATGAGCCACCTTATAAAAGAGAACTAGCCAGAAATGCCTGCTAGCGCCCCTATGGGAAACTGGTAGCGCTATGCTAACAGCCATTTGCAAAGACACTTGTTCTCGTTTGAATGCAGACACACGATGCTTATAGAAGACATCCCATAGCCTCCAAACGGATGTTCCATCCTCAAAATGATTCAAAGAGCCTTAACATCTATTGCACTAGCTTCTACACGGTTATGCCATCCCCTATATGGTCGCCCCATCCTCTGAACGATTCCATTAGTCTTGAATTGATTGCGCCATCCCACAAACGGTTCAGCTAGCTTAGCATGGTTATAGCATCCTCTGAACAGATCCCTTAGCCTCAATACAATTGTGCCATCCCCAAACAGTCACGCTATTCACACAAACAGTCGCACTATCCTCCAAGCAGATTGGCTAGCCTCTAAACGGTCCCACCATGCTTTAAATTATACGCAGCGGGATGAAATGCCATTATGACTGGCGCTCGTATCCAGAGCGACTTACAAGATCATTCATATTACAGTTAGGCCAGTGTAGTGTTAGGAGTCTTGCCCAAGGACCCTTATTGGTGTAGCACAGCATAGTCACCCAGACTGGGATTCGAACCCCAGTCTCCCATATGTAGTGGTAGCTCCCTAGCAGGTAGTGGTGTTATCCGCTGAGCTACACCAACCACAAAATGAATTAGCCTTATAATCAATGCGCCATTACGTAAGAACTGTTGCACTAGCTTCTAAATGGGCTGGGACATCCCCTATATATAAAGAGCTAGCTTCTAAACGGTTGCTCCAACTCCTATATGGTCGTGCCACTAAGCAATTGCACGGCCTTCTAAACGATTCCTTTAGCCTTGAAATGGTTGCACCATCTCGTAAACAGTTCGGCTAGCTTCTAAATGGTTGCAACATCGTGTAAACGGTTGTGCGAACCTTGAAATTGTTGTGCTAGCTTCTAAATGGTTGCACCAGACTGTGAACGGTCACAGCAGACTCTAAATGGATGTGCCAGCCCCCGAACGGACGCGCCAGCCCCCGAACGGTCACAGCAGACTCTAAATAGTTGCGCCAGGCCCTGAACGGACGCACCAGGCCCTGAACGGACGCGCCAGGCCCTGAACGGACGCGCCAGGCCCTGAACGGACGCGCCAGGCCCTGAACGAATCAACGGACACAATCCTCCAACGGGGTGCCATTTTAATATCATTAGCTAATTGAGCCTGTGATGTGGTACATCTGACCTGCTAATCAAGCTCTTCTCCAAACACCACAGCACAGGTTCAGCTTCCTGTTGCTCCACTTCTGTGTTCAAATGTTTTGATCATCTAAGTGTGGGTCAGCAGTCCCTCCACGGCTCCAAATATGAACGGGTAAGCTTGTAGCACTTGGCACATGGCATCCGTTTACAGGGGAAGCCCTTTGAGAAATCCGCTTACTGCTTACAGTGAAAGCGGGGATGGGTCGACGATACTGCGGCGCTAACTGGGACAGCCTGTCTCGCTGTGGAGACCCACGTTCCCGCTTTAGGTTTATTAATAAATAAAACTGTTTATTAGGTTTGTGGGGTCACCAGGATCAATAACTGATAAATTTAGACTGATATGATCAATATTTATTGAGCCACACATGCAGAAGTCTGTCTCTCAGTATGGCGTCAGGCCACCATGTTTGCTAACCCAACATGCCAGACGTCTCGGCATGGAGATGTTGTGGTTCCTAATGGTGTCCTGTACATACGGTACATCTAACCACAATGCACAGCAACCTACACTTTAGCTCACTGGTCTCCTGTTTACTGACGTGTAGAACTCTTTACCCCACAGCAGCTCAGTCATCCTTACGGCCTTTGAGGACGAACAACCTGGAAGCACCTTGTTTATATGGAAACATGTAATTAGTTAAGCCTACAACAACATGCACAATGCTCTGTTATTAATGTCAACCTGAAAAGGAACACTGGCCGCTGGAGTGAACGTGACGTCTGATCACAGAAAAGGTCCTGCCCTTCAAAAAAAAAAAAAAAAAAAAGAGCTCTTTACCCCGCAGATGCCTTTACTGCTATTAGGAGCAGACTGGTTAGCATTACTGCTACAGAAAGCTAAACGATTAGCATTACCGCCACTGAGTGCAGACTGGTTAGCATTACTGCTACTGAGCGCTTACTGCTTAGAATTACTGCTACAGAGCGCTTACTGCTTAGCATTACTGCTACTGAGCGCTTACTGCTTAGCATTACTGCTACAGAGCGCTTACTGCTTAGCATTACTGCTACACAGCGCTTACTGCTTAGCATTACTGCTACACAGCGCTTACTGCTTAGCATTACTGCTACACAGCGCTTACTGTTTAACATTACTGCTACACAGCGCTTACTGTTTAGCATTACTGCTACAGAGCGCTTACTGCTTAGCATTACTGCTACAGAGCGCTTACTGCTTAGCATTACTGCTACAGAGCGCTTACTGCTTAGCATTACTGCTACAGAGCGCTTACTGCTTAGCATTACTGCTACAGAGCGCTTACTGCTTAGCATTACTGCTACAGAGCGCTTACTGCTTAGCATTACTGCTACAGAGCGCTAACTGCTAAGCATTACTGCTACAGAGCGCTTACTGCTTAGCATTACTGCTACAGAGCGCTAATTGCTTAGCATTACTGCTACACAGCGCTTACTGTTTAGCATTACTACTACTGAGCGCTTACTGCTTAGCATTACTGCTACAGAGCGCTTACTGCTTAGCATTACTGCTACAGCGCGCTTACTGCTTAGCATTACTGCTACAGAGTGCTAATTGTTTAGCATTACTGCTACTCAGTGCAGACTGGTTAGCATTACTGCTACTGAGCGGTGACTGTTTAGCATTACCGCTACACAGCGCTTACTGTTTAGCATTACTACTACTGAGCGCTTACTGCTTAGCATTACTGCTACAGAGCGCTTACTGCTTAGCATTACTGCTACAGAGCGCTTATTGCTTAGCATTACTGCTACAGAGCGCTTATTGCTTAGCATTACTGCTACAGAGCTCTTACTGCTTAGCATTACTGCTACAGAGCGCTTATAGCTTAGCATTACTGCTACAGAGCGCTTATTGCTTAGCATTACTGCTACTCAGTGCAGACTGGTTAGCATTACTGCTACTGAGCGGTGACTGTTTAGCATTACCGCTACAGAGCGCTAATTGCTTAGCATTACTGCTACTAAGTGCAGACTGGTTAGCATTTTTGCTACTGAGCGCCGATTGCTTAGCATTACTGTGCACTGGGCTCCACTAGCTCACAGGACTACCAGAACATGACTACAGCACTATAGACTGTACTGTTCTAGCCCTGATCACCCCAGCCCACACACACTGGGCTTCACTAGCCCACAGGACTATATCCACTTGCACCTTAACTAGACTTGAACATCTGAGCTGTGTATTCTATATCCTGTACACTGTACGCTGTTGTAGCTGTTCACCTGAACACTGAGCTGCTATTCTCACTACATGCACTGAACACCATTTTATATCCACCTACTGTTTACAAACACATACATAACTTACCTGCACACCTGGCTACCTCAACATACTGTACTTCCCCACCTGAACACTGAGCTGCTATTCTCACTACCTGCCCTGAACACCATTTTATATCCACCTACTGTTTACAAACGCATACATAACTTACCTGCACACCTGGCTACCTCACTTCCCCACCTGAACACTTAGCTGATATTCCCACTAGCTGCACTGAACACCATTTTATATCCATCTACTGTTTACAAACTCATACATAACTTACCTGCACACCTGGCTACCTCAACATACTGTACTTTCCCACCTGAACACTGAGCTGCTATTCTCACTACATGCACTGAACACCATTTTATATCCATCTACTGTTTACAAACACATGCGTAACATACCTGCCGTACTTCGCCCTACTGCACATGCTAACTGATGTTAGTCTAGTTCTCCAGCATACTGATGTAGTTACTTCTCCTGCACATTTTGCACGTCTGTTTTTGCACATACTGTAATACATCTGTAGTCTATTTGCTTTTGCACTGTATTACTATACATGTCTACTAATATATTATATGTGAATTGAACTGGTAAATAATTGCGCTAGACAAAATAAAAATTACAAAAAAAACAAGAAAACGATACAAAACCATCACAAAACTCTAAAAAAATAAATAAATAAATAATCAAGTGGAGAGATAATCCGAATATGACTGTGTAATAGTAGCACTGTAGATCCATGTGTATGTAAATACCGGAACGTATCGTACCGTAATATCGCGATATTTAACAATATCCAATGTTATCGCGACAAGTTGCGGTATTATCGCGATATGTTATCATTTCGTCCGTATCGTACAACCCTGCAAGGTAAACTCCTGTAAACTTATGGTTCGGACAAAATGTAGCTCAGACTGAGCAAAACCCAAGCGCTATTCCACATGTCTGTCCATGTTTCTGTGACTTCCCGCCATTTACACACTCATACAGGTGAAACTAAAACGCACCACCAGCAGCAGCAGCAGCAGCACACTTCACAAGGTAAGTTAGCCATGCTAGCTCCCTTCCCTCTGTTTACATGGCCGGTCTTCACAGGAGAGCCGCTGATATGGCGGTTTAGTTGAGTTATACCTCCGCTTTAGCAGAAAACAGCACCCGTTAGGCTGTCAGTGCATGTGGAGCTGAGTTACCTGTCAGTTTGTGCAGCACGCCGGTCTCCTCTCCACAGGCTTCCCCAGGTTTGCTGCTTCTCTCAGCTGCTTGTGAATTAATGGCGCTTTATGTAACTGAAGCTGGGCGGTTCACAGACGTGTTCGAGGGGTTTATGTGCTGTTGGTCTTTTCCAGTTCTGCTGTCTGTCGCTTATTCTGTCCTAGCGCTGAAACTCAGCCTCACTAAGTCACTGTGCTGGCCTCGTCCCTCAGTTCCTCACTCTCTCTGCTGGCAGCCCACTCTTAAAGGGACAGGCAGCTATTTCGGGTGGAGAGGCCCTTCGCTCAGTTTGGGGTTCCTGTCGTTGGCCTGTTCCGATACAGTCATAAACTTGCTGTGCGTTTTCTTATCTAGAACCATGCATGGGATGCCCGATCGATTGATTAGGCCTAAGATGTACATTAATATACAGAGCAGTGCAATATTTAATACTCGTGTGTTTATGTTCTGAGTTCTGCACAGACTTCTGATCAATATAATAAGGGATGGAGGCGACCTTGAGCCACATAACACTGGAAACAAACAAGCAAACATATAAATAAACAAATAAACAAACAAATAAATCATTTTAGACTGGATATATACCCTACTGAGGGAATGGTGCTGGTGCTCTACCGCCGCCTTGTGGACAACTCGGAGAATTGCAGGCGAATCCAGACAGGAATTAAATACCTACAGACTGTAGTCTATCTGTTTTCTCTGTATACTGTATTACCCTGTTCTTCAATGGTCAGGACCCCCACAGGACCACCACAGAGCAGGTACTATGTGGGTGGTGAATCATTCTCAGCACTGCAGTGACACTGGCGTGGTGGTGGTGTGTTAGTGTGGGTTGGATCAGACACAGCAGTGCTGCTGGACATCTCAGTGGTGACTGCGGGACTGAGAATCGTCCACCAACACAACTATACAGTTAATAGCGTCTTACAGGCAGCGTCCTGTGGGCATTATCCTGTGGGCAGCGTCCTGTGGGCAGCGTCCTGTGGGCACTGATGAAGACTAGAGGATGACCAACACTGCACTGTGCAGCAGCAGATGAGCTATCGTCTCTGACTGTACATCTACAAGGTGGACCAGCAAGGTAGGAGTGTCTAATAGAGTGGACAGTGATTCACTAACACACATCACCACCACGTCAGTGTCACTGCAGTGCTGGGAATGATCCACCACCCACATCATACCTTCTCTGTGGGAGTCCTGACCACTGAAAAACAGGGTCACAAGGTCACTTCAGGTGGGAAACAGGGACATACTGATGCACCAGTCCTTCTAGGCTGCATTACCACGACAGTATACTGTCAGCTGCTGTAGTGTTTACGTTGACATTCATACTTCTGTAATGAGAAATCAACACAGTGTGAAGCTAATGCAGTAAAAAGACCTGAATCGGAGGAAAAGTAGAAAATAGGACATTTATTTGACACACCTCGGAATTCTCTCAACATGTAACAACATGGGAAAGGAACAGTAAAGCTTCCTTGAACCAAAGTGGTAATCATAATGGCTGTATATGACCTTGAGAAACAAGTGAAAGGATCAGCGAACACATCGGTCATGAGGCTAAGACACAAGAATCCAGACTGAACAGTTCACTTCCGAGTCTTAAACACACTCGGAGCACAGCTTAGGAATTAGGGCAGCTTTTTAATGGAGGCCTTACTTGCGTTCCGGAGCTTAACTGGATTTTCCCGCTTCAGAGTTACACACATGACGTCTTTTGACAAGCATAAATGCAGATGAACAAAAACGATGAGAAAATTATTTAGGCACTATATTAAAAATGCATATCCTCGCTGTCCAAAGAAAAACACGTATCTCCGTTTTTGTTGATTTTCACTTTTATGACTCATTTGATCACATGAGCTGTTGTTTACACTGTGTGGGAGTTTCATGAAGAATAGACCATCAGAAATGGCCCAGAACTCCTTGGAAAGACGTCTGGTTCCATTGACTTCCATTGAAATTAAAGAGGTTTTTGGCCTCTCCTGTAAAGTTGCGATTTTGGAGATACTTGTTTTTCTTTGGACAGCGATGATATGTTTATCAATCTAGTTTTGCAAGGAGCAGTCGCATGATGGAGCTTTCTAGAGGTCTCAGGAAGGATATTATTAAACAAGCCGCAAATGATAAAAGCCACAGAGCCGTAATAAAGACCGCACACAGTGCTGGCCAAAGGCCGCACAATACAATACTATCATGGTAATGTAGGTTGTGTGTTCAGACTGCAAGCAAATCCCATTAGTTTCTCAAATCCGATCTCTTCAGACGGCGGTTATTTGACCAGATCGGATTTGTGTGTCCAGACACCACCAGCCCATCTACGTGAGTTGCTGTGGTACTGATGTAGGCGCTTGTTACTGCGTACCCATGTGGAAACAGGAGAGCCGGAAGTGCATTATTCACCTCCAAACTCTTTCAAGTTTTTGTCGGGTCACTGTTTACAACTCTCTGGTGGTTCAGCACTTCCGTCACTCCAGATTAGACATCGTTGCCATGGTTTATGGTGACGCAAAAGACACTTTGAAATCCTGTTTAAATGGTCAGATCATCCAGACTGAGACATACCGTAAAAATCAGATTGGAATCTCATTTCAAACCACCTGTAATGTGTTTTGGATCTGATTTGCATGAAAATCAGATTTAATTGGATTTTTTTTTCGCTGTCCAGACTACCGAAAGAAACATCTGGAGTTGGGCCAGCAGTCTAAACATGGCCCAAGTCACAATTTGATACTGTCGGTTTATTTATTTATTTTGTGAAACTATATCTAGCAATTTATTACCTTTTTCAACTGCACAATACAACCACCAGATTTTTGTTGGCAGTCTCTTAGTTTTACCCAACAAACTGTTGGAACAAGAAGCCAACTTCAGCACTGTCGGCCATTGCTGACCTACGTATTCCCACAGTACTGAAACAACAAAAAACACTAAGGGTCAACAAGTCGTATTACCCGGTCAGCATCTCGGCACAGATTGACACCCGTCTTAAGATGTTCCGTTTTCTGTAAATACTGTGACCGGACCTGCTTTAAAAAGGGGAAAGTGAATTTGCGGGGGGACTGAATCTGATGCACCACCACCATCAGTTAATGGTGCGTTTGGAAGGTGCTGTGTGAGGTGAGCTTTCATGTGCGTAGTATTCCAAGAGGATTTTTTTTTCACACGTGTCGTATCCATATCCTTTATCCCTTCTTGTTTAAAAGTACAAAATAAGACGTTTGATTTAAATGCAGTTTCAGCGCCCTCTAGTGGACTGAACATGCAGTTGACTCTGTATTCTAATTCCAAAGAGATGCTTTTGTATTTGCAGTTAATAGAATAAAAATATTGAAACAAAAATGTGTCTGGGTATTGATGTGGTACTTCTTCAATCTCTGATCGCCAACAACAGGTGTCTAAATATTCCTCATCAACTGAATTTTCAAAGAAATCTTTGTTTATGCTAATGAGTACATACGTTTTTGTTCACATACACACAGTACAAAGTCAAAAGACATTATGTGGGCCAGTCTGAAGCGGATCTATGCGCTGGGATGCTGTTTAATAACATCCCTCACTGTAATTGTAGTTTAGCTTACTGGGCTATTTCACATTAGTGCTATCCAGTTCCATATATACTGCTACCAAAGCTCATCAATGTGCCGCTGAGCAGGCTGGGAAAAGTGCTATTAATGCTCAATCAATTTAAAAATAATCAGAAATACAAAATTAAAAGCTGTCTGTACTTTTCCCTTACAATCATCTTCACATCTTACTGACTGGTGTCCGAAAGCCTGGGGAAATAAGGGCACTTTCAAAGCACTGAACTAAACGTCACAAGTGTTGGGGCATTATTAAGAACACCACCCATCCTGAGTTAAACCTGTGCTGACATTTGGCCATGCGTATTCAGACATACACTGACCGAGCACTTTAGTAGGAACGCCTGTACAAGTACTCATTCATGCACTTATCTTATCAGCCGATCGTGCGGCAGCAGTACATAAATCCATGCAGATACGGGCAGCGGGTTCAGCCAGCGCTCACGCCAACCTTTAAAAAGGAGATCTCGCTGATTGTGAGAGTGTGGTATGATTGTCGGTGCCAGACAGGCTGGTTTGGGTATCCTGTAACTACTGATCTACCGGTAACCCCAGGCTGGAGCATCCCATGAGCAGCAGGACGGAAACGGCTTGTTGACGAGGGAGGTCAGCGGAGAGTGGCCAGGCTGGAATCTCCTCCTGAGGCGCACAAGATGCCGCGGTCACAGTTTGTTCCTACCAGCATGAATCCATGGATTCAACAACTCCAGGCTGGTGGAGGTGGGGTAATGGCTCATGTGTTCCTGGCACATTTTGGGCCAGAAATGGCCAGTCATCTCTTGAATGCCATAGCCCAGTAGAGAACCATGTGCGTCCCTTCATGGTCATCAGCGTAGCATCTTCTTACGGCTGCTTCCAGCATGATGATGTATCACTTTACAGAGCCAACTGTTTTCACGAACATGATGATGATGAGTTCAGCGTCCTTCATTTACATTTACATTTACGGCATTTAGCTGGCGCTCTTATCCAGAGCGACTTACAAGGGTAATCATATTACAGGGAGGCCAGTGTAGTGTTAGGAGTCTTGCCCAAGGACTCTTCTTGGTGTAGCACAGCATAGTCACCCGGACCGAGATTCGAACCCCAGTCTCACACATGTGGTGCTGGTTCCCTGGTGGGTAGCAGTGCTATCCGCTGAGCTACACCAACCAGTGCTATCCACTGAGCTACATCCTTCAGTGGTCTTCCCGGTCACCAGATCTGAATCCAACAGAACACAGATCCGCAGCATGACACTGCTCTTGGAAAATCTGGAATTGCATGAGGCCGTCATCTCAACATGGAGCAGATCCCTAAATGCATGTTTCCAACATGTGTGTGCCATCCATGCCATGAAGAATTGAGACCCTACCCAGCATTACTGCAGCGTTCATAATAAAGTGCCTGATCAGTGTATATAGTATATACACTAAGTGCAGCACAACAAAGTATTTACTTTCACATTACAGGGAGAAATACATCGACAAACTTCCTAGGGTCCTTTGGCATTGAGATGTAATTCGTAAAAGGATATTTAGAGGCACTCTGGTGGTCTCCAGTGGGGTGGTGGTTTTTGTTGTCGTATGTTTTTGTCCGTTTAAACCTGGAGGACAAACTTGAAACAAAGAAAGGTCATGATATGAAGTGAAAAGATGAAGTCAGATTTCTAACACAGTATTCAAATATATGCAAATATGTAACGTTAACTACGTTAAGGTCTCTCTCATGGACGAGATAAAAACGGAAAGGAAAAAAAAAAAAGATTTTATCTGTTCCATAGAAGCTTGCGTTCAGATGATTCTCGGGTAGATTTGATCTTCTCAAAAGAGACTTTTGCATAAACCTGTGAAGTTCACACCATCACTAAAGCAAAAGGAGGACATGCTGAATCAAACCCCGGGACATTATCGTTCCAAAGATTCGATATTTTCTTGAACTGTTTCAGAAAGTGCACTCATCGTCCATAGGAGAGTTGCACAAGTAGCTGCACCCAGAAGGAATCGACCGTCAGGAATGAAACTTGGTGGGTAGGTTTGACATTGTGACACATGCGAATGATTCCAGTTTCACGCTTGGACACACATGTGACGTAAGCAAGGACAGGCCTGACCCAACAGTTATGACTGGGCACAACAGCCTCCATGAGTCAGCTTGACAAACGGCTGCGTCACGCAAGTCTACATCCACAAAGATCATTACTACGACTGTCTTTAACACGACGTCAAAATCTCCAGACTGCAGTGGTGTCGTACCAGACGGTCATGGAGTGACTCAGAATGGTAGCGGGTCATCTTCAGTGACGAGTCCCACTTTAGTCTTGGTGGGGACGCCCAACGAATCCGTGTGGAGGCACCAAGATGAATGTCCAGAAGGCCTGGTGTCACTCCGCCTTCACCGCTACCGCACCATTTGCAGGAACTGTGTGAGGATGTTCAAGCTGCATGGGATGGATGATCACAGGACACCATTAGGAACGTCTACAGCTCCATACCGAGACGTCTGGCATGTTGGGTTAGCAAACACGGCGGCCCGACGCCATACTGAGAGACAGACTTCTGTATGTGTAGCTCAATAAATATTGATCATATCAGTCTAAATAACCAAAATTTATTGATCCTGGTCACAGCCCTGCAATCCCACACCTCCTTCTGGGTGCAGCTGGTCTAATGATATTTGAGATTCTATTCAAAATAGAAAAATTTTCACCTGTGGTTCCAGACTTTAGACTCCACCCACTATCATACAGGTAGAAAATCAAACTCTGGGTGATCAGAGACAAGTGGGCAATCGCTTTTCAACGTAACAGGTTAAAGGATGTGAGGTTAGAGATTATCAGTGCTTTACTGGTGGTGTGGTGATCTCCACAGGTGGTCAGAATTGCACCAGAGGGGTGCATCGCCAAAGAGCGGCACAAGAGCTGACCCACTAGCTCTATCACCTGGAAGTGGCTGAGTCTTACCTCTCTGAAACAGATACAGCGCTATTATACACACTGACCGGCAGAGCACATGTACAGTCTAGGGGCCCAGGGCGCAGGTGCTCAAGACCCTTCTAGACTGCCACCTTCCAGGGTACAGGTTGCTGTGGTTACAGAATAAGTACAACCTCATGTTTAAAGATACCGCACGGTGTCACTGGAAGCTCGTGCAGTAGTGCAGTCAGACTTTCAGATGTTCATTTTGCCTAAATGTCGTTGTCTACGTCCCACAGATTGCCTGCCAGCGCATTGGCACAGGTCTGGATGGTCCAGGTGGCCAAAGCAAAGCGGTTCCTCAGCATGTCAGGGTCAGCTCTGGCTGAGCCCTCCTTGATCGCAGCCAGGTGTGCCCGCAAAGCTTCCAGGGTGTGCGAGCCAGAGCCCAGCAGTATGTGTCTGAACGGACTTTCCCGGGGAGATACATAGGGAGAAAGGAAATCCCTCTCCACCTGTAGAGATGGAGAAAACACACACAGTGAGTGTATTAATACAGTGAGGGGACCTGCATTACAGAGGCTTTACCACCCTTAAAGGCAGATTATTATTATATCTATTATATGTTTGATCTATGTAAACATTATTCAAGTTTTAAAACCTAGTATGTACCCCAAGTTAGTAAACTGTATGTTAGGGGTGTATCAAACAACTATTATTGATAGACCAATAATCTGCTGTTTATTGAAATGAATAATTGATTAATCAGATTAGAAATGACTCAATTCCACCTCCTTTAACAACTGAAGAGACCACGCTCGTAACTTTAATTAGAGAGTGAAGGGTCTATGCTTTTTGAAATAAATTACAGCTCATAACGTAAAGCAGAGCAAATATTAACATTAACTAACATCTAACTTACCCAGATGAATCTTCTTCATCCGGTGAAAATCCCCCAACATGGAGAATGCCCTTCCCTAGCTAGGGTCGGATTTACGAATGGTGTAACTGACAGCCTGCTTTGGGAAGCTAAGTGTGAAACGCTCCTACATTTTTGAGGATTGAGTTCTTGAGCCTGCTATCCTGCCTTTATTAACTCTTCGGTGAGCAGTGGTGTCAGAACATCCCTACTTAACAAGAGGAACGCGCATGATGACGTCAGCAACTAACCGGACCACTGACGCCAATGAATCGTTCGTTGTGTATAAAATTAAACCAAGCTGATGAAAAAGCCCTATCTATCTCTGACTGTCTGTCTATCTATGTCTGTCTGTCTGTCTGTCTGTCTGTCCATCTATCTATCTCTGACTGTCTGTCTGTCTATATATCTATCTATCTATCTGTCTATCTATATCTGTCTGTCTATCTATCTATCTATCTATCTATCTATCTATCTATCTATCTATCTATCTCTGACTGTCTGTCTGTCTATATATCTATCTGTCTATCTATATCTGTCTGTCTATCTATCTCTGACTGTCTCTATGTCTGTCTATCTATCTATCTATCTATCTATCTGTCTGTCTGTCTGTCTATCTATCTATCTATCTCTGTCTGTCTGTCTATCTATCTCTGACTGTCTGTCTATTTATCTATCTATCTATCTATCTATTTATCTATCTATCTATCTATCTATCTATCTATCTATCTATCTGTCTGTCTATCTATCTATCTGTCTATTTATCTATCTCTGTCTATCTGTCTGTCTGTCTATCTATCTATCTATGTATCTCTGTCTGTCTATCTATCTATCTATCTATCTATCTATCTATCTATCTCTGTCGGTCTGTCTGTCTGTCTGTCTGTCTGTCTGTCTCTCGCTATATATATATATATATATATATATGTTTATGTATATTTAGGGAACGCTGTTTGGCTGAGCCATGTCCAAAACCATGGCAAAATGCTAATCCAAAAAAAAAGTTCTGTAAAAAAAAAACCTGATATGATCTCATCCACACCAGACACCTCTTCATTTTACCATCATCAGCAGCAGAGGCTTCCATAACGCAAAGACGACGGTGCTGATGATGAGGCTATTAATACAGTTCGGTCAGCGTGTGTGGTCATATGTACGAACACTGATACAGCGTTTTATCAGTTCTAAAATAAACTGTTCTATAATAAACGGCCTGTACTCTTTCCCTCTCTGAAGTCTCTCGCTCTGTTTTGAAAGAGATCAACATGAATATCATGCTGACTGATTTACCCCCATGATGCGGTTATTGATGATGCGGCACTGTGTACTGTCTTCCAGGTTGCTGTTTTGCCTGCTGGCGGTGAGTGTACTGGCAGCACGGCCGTAAGAGCCCATCGCTGACAACAACCACTGCATTTCCGGGGTCTTCGGGAGACGGGCAGACTTCAAGAAGAGAGGGGTTTAAAAGAGGTAGATTTGTTAATGGAAATGTGTTTTTTTTTAATGAGCATCAAACACCACATATATTTGAAATGTAGCTATGTGAAGTGATTGCTTTCATTTTTAAAACCATCAGCCACAATAGAAATGTGCAAAACTTCAAGTTTGGTGCAGTTAGCAAGCTAACAAGAGCATTTTGGGTCAGCAAAAGAGAGTAACCGGCATGTTTGGCATCAGTGGCATTCCTTGGAGATCTAATATTTGAGATATAATAATAATAATAATAATAATAATATTTGTAAAAAATATTTAACAACACTGGCATATGCTGATTTTGAACAAGGGATGGGGCTACACAGGCAACCATCCTTCCTGCTGCTCTGAGTTCTTCTTGCGTATATCAGTGTACATGTATGAACAGGAATCCACTCACCATCTCCCCAGCTTTGGTAGCCTTTGGGGTGTTTTTGCTAGTTCTGGTAGTTTCTGATACTCACTGTACTTGGTTGGATGCTGTGCTGTAAAGTATTGTATGTCATTAATGATGTTATGAGTTTAAATTGTGTTTACTTTCCCTCATCATGTAGAATGAAAGCCTATGCAGTGATCGGCTGATTGGCTCCTGCTGCCTGCTAATTAAAGCAACTAAGGCTCAGAAATGAAGATACACGTCTAATCTACTGGGGAACCTCACCGACTGGAGACTGACAACTTCTTTGTTGATCTGGGCCACTTTGGCCTGGAGGATGCTGCTGTACGTCTCCACGTTCAGTCTGAGGAGGTGGTCATGCACCAACCGAAGAGCCATCTGCCCGGCGATCTCTCCTGCGGTCTTGGTCAAAACCAGTAAGTTCATGGAGGTTTGACGTTGGAGATTCTCCTTGGTGTCCAGCAGGGTGCCAAAAAATGGATATTCCTTACCCTTAAAGAAAAGATGGGAGATGCTGTTTTTGTCCGGTTGATACCAGGTCGAATATAACAGGATAGGGGTTGTCATGATACCCACATTTTGGTTTTGATACTGATACCAACTGTACTGCCATTATGTTGATAAAAAACAATAATTAAGAAAAAATTAACATTTTATTATATTGTGTTTTTTTTTTTGTGTTTTGTTTTAAGATATGCTAATGGAACTGTCTCTACCAGTAAAGTAGCGTATCATAGCTGTTCAAAGAAAAACCAAGTATCTCCAAAATGGTAATTTTACACGAGAGGAGAATGTAAGTTGATGGAACCAGACTTTCCCCCCAGGCAGTTTTGGGCCATTTCTATTTGTCCATTTATCAGGAAATGAGCCAATTTAACTAGTTAGAATTACATGCAAAACACTTTATAGTACAAGAGTATGCAGGTTTATAGGTCAGGTTCATAATGTTCACTTTAACATCTCTAAGCATGAATGTGGAACTGGGGCATCTGTGGCTTTAAACAAGAACTGATTATTCAAGTCTTAAACAAACAGAGCAACATATTTACACTGTATGTCCCGTATAACCAGTTAGACAAGCTCACTTCACTTAGAGCCTGTAATAAACACTTATAATGCTCTATAAAGTATAATGTACTGATATGGCGCGTCACCTGGAGCCTGTAAAGACCACCTATAATGCTCTATAAGGCATAACATACTAATGTCACGTCACTTAGAGCCTGTAAAGACCACTTACAATGCTCTATAAGGCATAACATACTAATGTCACGTCACCTAGAGCCTGTAAAGACCACCTATAATGCTCTATAAGGTATAACATACTACTATGTCATGTCACTTAGAGCCTGTAAAGACCACCTATAATGCTCTATAAGGTATAACATACTACTATGTCATGTCACTTAGAGCCTGTAAAGACCTCTTATAATGCTCTATAAGGAATATTGTACTAATGTCACGTCACTTAGAGCCTGTAAAGACCACCTATAATGCTCTATAAGGCATAACATACTAATGTCACGTCACTTAGAGCCTGTAAAAACCACTTATAATGCTCTATAAGGAATACTATACTAATGTCACGCCACTTAGAGCCTGTAAAGCCCACTTACAATGCTCTATAAGGCATAACATACTAATGTCACGTCACCTAGAGCCTGTAAAGACCACCTATAATGCTCTATAAGGTATAACATACTACTATGTCATGTCACTTAGAGCCTGTAAAGACCTCTTATAATGCTCTATAAGGAATATTGTACTAATGTCACGTCACTTAGAGCCTGTAAAGACCACCTATAATGCTCTATAAGGCATAACATACTAATGTCACGTCACTTAGAGCCTGTAAAAACCACTTATAATGCTCTATAAGGAATACTATACTAATGTCACGCCACTTAGAGCCTGTAAAAACTACCTATAATGCTCTATAAGGCATAATATACTAATATGTCACGTCACTTAGAGCCTGTAAAGACCACTTACAATGCTTTATAAGGCATAACATACTAATGTCAACTACTAAGAGCCTGTAAAGACCTCTTATAATGCTCTATAAGGCATAACATACTAATGTCACATCACTAAGAGCCTGTAAAGACCTCTTATAATGCTCTATAAGGCATAACATACTAATGTCACATCACTAAGAGCCTGTAAAGACCTCTTGTAATGCTCTATAAGGCATAACATACTAATGTCACGTCACTTAGAGCCTGTAAAGACCACCTATAATGCTCTATAAGGAATATTGTACTAATGTCACGTCACTTAGAGCCTGTAAAAACCACTTATAATGCTCTATAAGGAATACTATACTAATGTCACGCCACTTAGAGCCTGTAAAGCCCACTTACAATGCTCTATAAGGCATAACATACTAATGTCATGTCACTTAGAGCCTGTAAAAACTACGTATAATGCTCTATAAGGCATAACATACTAATGTCATGTCACTTAGAGCCTGTAAAGACCACTTACAATGCTCTATAAGGCATAACATACTAATGTCACGTCACTTAGAGCCTGTAAAGACCACTTATAATGCTCTATAAGGCATAACATACTAATGTCACGTCACTTAGAGCCTGTAAAGACCACTTATAATGCTCTATAAGGCATAACATACTAATGTCACGTCACTTAGAGCCTGTAAAGACCACATATAATGCTCTATAAGGCATAACATACTAATGTCACGTCACTTAGAGCCTGTAAAGACCTTATAATGCTCTATTAGGTATAACATACTAATGTCACGTCACTTAGAGCCTGTAAAGACCACTTATAATGCTCTATAAGGCATAACATACTAATGTAACGTCACTTAGAGCCTGTAAAGACATCTTATAATGCTCTATAAGGCATAACATACTAATGTCCCGTCACTTAGAGCCTGTAAAGACCTCTTATAATGCTCTATAAGGCATAACATACTAATGTAACGTCACTTAGAGCCTGTAAAGACCACCTATAATGCTCTATAAGGAATAACATACTAATGTCACATCACTTAGAGCGTGTAATGACCTCTTATAATGCTCTATAAGGAATAACATACTAATGTCACGTCACTTAGAGCCTGTAAAGACTCACATAAACAGCAGAAGAAAAGTTATAATACTTACTGAGGTAAAGCGGAATGAGACTGAGGGAACGCCAGAGGAAGCCTGGAATGGATAGGCAGAATCAGACATCCTCATTGGCTCCATCCTGGGGACAAAAACGTAATGTAAGTCACGCCATCCTGCCATACACGAAGCCTCTGTCTGGAGGAAACAAGTTGTTTTTGAGTCTGCACACATACACTGCAGTTTCCCAGCTGCTTCCAGCCACCTCAGAATACAAACTCCTGCTGGCATCAGTGGGCGAGGACACCTGCAGCGGAAAGGAGACACCTGTCCATCTCTTCAAATACCCGCATCACATAAACAAACAAAACTAGCATGTAGATGTTCCTCACCTCTTTCAGAGTGCTCTGAATCAAGTCGTGCATCAGTGGGCTCGCACTTGCTTTAAAAGAGCTCCCTGTACAAAGTGTCAGCTGGTTAGCATCAGTTTCAACATCCCAGTTTATTTCTTAGCCAAGGATGATCTACTCACCTGTGACAACTCCATCCAGGCTAATGTAGGAGAAGGCTTTCATACTCAGAGAGGACAGATAGCCCTGTGGGTACAGAGAACGTAATGCTGAGCTCCTCAGATCGGAATGTAAACCGATCAGCCATAACGTTAAAACCATCTGCTTGTATCTACACTTACTGTCCATCATATGAGCTCCACGGACCATACAGGACACGCTGTAGTTCTACAGGTCCAGACTGTAGTCCATCTGTTTCTCTGTATACTGTATTACCCTGTTCTTCAATGGTCAGGACCCCCACAGGACCACCACAGACCAAGTATGATGTGGGTGGTGGATCATTCTCAGCACTGCAGTGACACTGTTGTGGTGCTGGTGTGAGTGAATCAGATACAGCAGTGCTGCTGGACACCCCAGTGTCACTGCTGAACTGAGAATCGTCCACCAACCAGAACTATCCAGCCGAGAGCCTCCTGTGGGCAGCGTCCTGTGGGCCGCGTCCTGTGGGCAGCGTCCTGTGGGCAGCGTCCTGTGGGCAGCGTCCTGTGGGCAGCGTCCGGTGGGCAGCGTCCGGTGGGCAGCGTCCTGTGACCCCTGATGAAGCAGGACTAGAGGATGACCAGCACTGCACTGTGCAGCAGCAGATGAGCTACCGTCTCTGACTGTCCATCTACAAGGTGGACCAGCAAGGTAGGAGTGTCTAATAGAGTGGACAGTGAGTGGACACAGTGTCTAAACCCTCCAGCAGCACTGCTGTGTCTGATCCACTCACACCAGCACCACGTCAGTGTCACTGCAGTGCTGAGAATGATCCACCCCCCACATCATACCTGCCCTGTGGTGGTCCTGTGGGGGTCCTGACCATTGAAGAACAGGGTCATACAGTATACAGAGAAACAGATGGACTACAGTCTGTACCTGTACAACTACAGAGTGTCCTGTATGGTCAGTGGAGCTGATATAATGGACAGTGAGTGTAGATACAAGGAGGAGGGTATAATGGTGTGGCTGAGGGGTGTATACACTATACTGTACACAAATGGTAAATGGAAGGTTTTCAGACCTCCAGCCACTCGGTGGCGCCCACAGCTCCATATTCTCCACCACTCCAGCTCGCAAACACAATGCTCCTCCTCGGCTTGAATCCATCTTGAGGAGGAAAGTGAATTGCAGTTGTAGGTATAGCTCTTCATGCACAATTTATCAGCCCCCAATTACCATTCATCATTTACTGAGTCACAAAGTCAAATAGATTACTGAGTCAGTGTGAAGTAATGAGCCCGGTCAATTAATGTCAGCAGATGATGTATTATTCTTCTGTTCCCACACAGATAAGATATCCGCACAGATCGAAATGCCATTCTCTAGCACCCAGAGCTCAAACCCCCAGCTACAGTCTGTGAGTGTACCCCGGTGGGTCGTGTGAAAATGTGCTACTTACTTTTGCTTATCATGTTGCTAAAAGTCCTTGCTAACTCCACCAGCAAACTGGTGCCCACGGTAGACCTGGCATATCCAGGACCCCAGGCATCTCTCTGAGCTCCAATCACCACGTAATGATCTACCCCAGAGGATTAAGAGAGATTAGGAGAGGGGTTAAGGAAGGTTAAGGAGCCTGGGTGATGTGAGTCAGGGTTCAGAGTAAATGCCAGAGTACCTGGATCCTGAAAACCTTTGATGACTCCAAACACATTACGGATCTTTTTCACCGTGAGGACATTGTTGACCTCCACAGAGGCTGTGTCGTTGTCGCCACCAAGCTTGTAGGTTACATCTGGTAGGCTTCCGTTACCCCACCCAGGTGGGGGATCAAGGCCTTTCATTTTCCTGTTCAGAGAAGTAACATACAGATGAAGGGGGCAGCACAGTGGGTAGCGCTGTCACCTCACAGCAGCAGGAGCGTGGGTTTGATTCGTGGGTCATTCGTACTGTATAATTAAATAGTGGATACCAAGTTGGTCCTAATGGCTTGGTGTGAAATGCACGTTTTGTTCAATATCAGTCGAACCGTAGTTAGCATCCACCGCTACCTAAGACCATTTTGCCGATTACACACCTCCGCATTTAACCCATCCATACAGTGAAACACCCACACTCTAGGGGGCAGTGAGCACACATGCCCGG
>JAMWET010000259.1:112500-177454 GCA_024036415.1 Prochilodus magdalenae
ACACCGGTTCCCCAGTGGACTCGCTTCAGGAGAACCCTAGTGGTGCCTGCATCACTGTGTCTGGGAGGGTTCTTACCGAAGGCGAAGACGATCACGGAGGCTGTGAGCATACAGCAGATGTTTCTTGGAGAGCGCTGGCTGGGTTTGCTGCTAGACGACTGATGGAAGTGATGGGTCACCTCACCCTCCTCAGTCAGGTCACCGGACAGGACCAGCTCTACTTGACTGCTGTTGTCCTCCATGTTCTGGAGCGGGTGGAGGCTTGTGCAGAAATGGGGCTGTGGTCAGCTGTGGAGATATATATGGTAGGCTTATGAGAAAACAAAGCTGCACCCAGAAGGAATCAGCGGACATGAATGAAGCTCGGTGGGTAGGTCTGACATTGTGAGGCGGCGGCAGTGGACAGAAGACGGCATGCACCACTGACCCAGCAGCCACAGCTGCGGACGTTCAGCGAGCAGTGGTGTCCTCCATGACTCATCCTGTTAGTGCAGCACCATTGGCAGACGGCTGCACCACGCAGGACTACATGCACACAGACCGTTACCACGACTGCCCTTAACACCACGTCACCGTCACCAAAGACTGCAGTGGTGTCGTACCAGACTGTCATGGAGTCACTCAGAATGGCAGCGGGTCATCTTCAGTGACGAGTCCCGCTTTAGTCTTGGTGGAGACGCCCAACGAATCCGTGTGTGGAGGCACCGTGGTCAGCACCAAGATGAACGGTTTGCTGTCACACCTCAGAAGGCCTGGTGTCCCTCCACCTCCACCCCTACCGCACCATCTGCAGGAACTGTATAAGGATGTTCAAGCTGCATGGGATGGATTATTACAGGACACCATTAGGAACCTCTACAGCTCCATACCGAGACGTCTGGCGTGTTGGGTTAGCAAACACGGCGGCCCGACGCCATACTGAGAGACAGACTTCTGTATGTGTAGCTCAATAAATATTGATCATATCAGTCTAAATTTATCATCAGTTATTGATCCTGGTCACCTTTATCTTCCTTCCCAACAGCATCGCACTTCCACACCTGTAAAAGTTGTGAGTTGTTATCTTGTGAGTGAGGTTAAACACTGGCTGGCATGATCATGGCAAGGCGAAGTTTGAAACAACTGGTATGGTGGCTCATGGGCCCTTGCCAGTCCAGTAGCACCCTCAGCATAGCGCTGTGTCCAGTGTTGTGGTGTTCACAGAGACACTCTGGTGGCTCCCATATCCCATGGAAGCTATCAGAACACTGCACTGACCTGCGGGATAAGCGTATAAGGGTAGGGGGCACTCTAGCCACTGGTCACTGCACTGTCCACTGTGGGTGGTAATGCTCTCTTTGATGTATTCCCGGTACAGACAGGACTCTGTGGATCTAGGAACACCCAGCAGCTGTTATTCTGCCTCGCTGGAACTCCAATAATTCACCTTGCCTTGCCACAATGACCGCATTAGAGCCTCCAGCGTCTGCCTCTGATCATGAACTCTCTCTCACACTTGAACAGAGAGCCTGTGGGATGGCTCTGCGTTTACTATCACCCCCTCCTGGATTAATCAGACTGTATCTATGGAAGCTCCTTCTCCTGTTAGCTCTGTCTTACTCTCCTCAGCCAGGATCCACCTGGGGACGATGGGTTCCCCCCTCGAGCCTGGTTCCTCTGGAGGTTCTTCCTCTTACTCTAAGGGAGCTTTCCTCACCACTGTTGCCTCTGGCTCGCTCACGGTGGGCTTGGATCCAGATTTCCTTCCCTGCGTCTGTACATGGACCCTGTGTTTTCCGTTTCCGGTATATGACCTGCTTTACTGTGAAGCTGCTTTGAGACAGTAGTAGTAAAAAGTGCTACACTAATGAATATTGATTGATGATATTGATCCCATATGGACCATGTGGGCTAGTGTTTTCCTGGAGGGGTGCAGATTTGGACTCAGTGCCTTGCATTCCGAGTTCCCTTCATTTCAAGATGTTGTGCAAAAGTCAAAGTGCTGAACCTGATCCTATAATGCTCATCTAGTGTCCAATAGTAAACGATGGCAGCTGTCCCAATTAGCGCTGTAGGATTATTACTGAGCTCTGAAACAGATGCCTATAATAATAATTACTACAGCTCTTATTCATATAGGGAGATTTTTTATTATGGCTCGTCTTCCACCCGAAGGAGGAAAAGATATTGTCTCCAGGAGAAAGGCTACATGGGGGAGGACTATCTGCATCAGCAGAAACTAACTTCCTCTTTATGAGCTCCTGGTAGAAAAACAAGCACATCTATAAAAGTATGAATGCCACAGATCTTTTGCTACTGGACGTTTTCTTTGGTAGCTGAAAGCTAAAAATCTCTGCTCCCCCAAATCGATAACTTTATAAATATGTTTTCTTACCTACAGAACAGTTCAGAGGTGAGCTGTCTCTATAGGTCATGTCCACTGTAGCTGGACAGCAAGTTTCCCACAAAACTCCCCAGCTGTGTGAAGACAACAACACTCTAGCGACGGTAACCGGAAGCGGTTTTTCAAAATAAAAGCCTCCAGCGCGTAACGCCTGGCGCTTAATGTTAATAAACATGCATTATTATAATATCCTAAAGCGTTCTGAAACTCTTCACGGGTTTATAGCACATAGGTATACCTGTAGGAGGGGTGTAGGAGTCACTCTTGGCGGGACATGCCGAATGGCCCCACTCTCTGCAGTCATGTGAGTCCGTGTGTTCAGATCGCCTGCTGTCTGGCACCGCTCGTCATAATAAAAGTCCCAGGGCTTGACTCAGCTGCCAGTCAGAAACGGAAACTCCTCCTGGTGTTTGTTTATGTGAACTCTAAATGGACTACGACCACCTACACTCAGGACACTCAGCAGCATACTCGGCTTTATTGATCATCAAGTAGGGGAGAATCATAACTGCTGCCTTAGTTGAATCTGAAGTGAATTCTTTACTGTATATTTGTTTTTTTTTTACATTATTATATTTTTTTCAGATATGTTTACATCATATACTTGTTACTGTACAAAAAATACTTTTATTATTTAATATCACTGCTTTTCCACTTTATACTGTTGTGTTGTTTTTTTTCATCCTTATAACACATATTTTTAGTTATTTCCATGTCTGTTTAATAATTAGTGCAACCATGGTTCTTTATAATAATATCAGCAAAAAAGTTCCTTGATAAAATGAATAAATTGCACAATTAATTTGCAATAAAATGAATTATCATTTTATGCTTTAATTAATAGGATTTTCTGGGTAAAAAAATATGGATACCACAGACTACCATTTTAATAATAATAACTTTAAAATATAAACATAAATAATAATAATATTAATAATAACAATAATATAATATATAATATATTGTTGTTGTTTTTATTATTAATGTTGCTACTTAACCCACCTATCATGTGCGCACCACATAGTATCTGGTGCTCAACCTACAGGATTATATGTGAACCACATATCTGTTGTTCACCATATTATTGGATGTGAACCACATGAAATCTGGTGCTCACCTGATTTTTCACAATAACAAACAAAATATGCTCAGCTCAACTCGTATCAGGGGCACACCCCATTATGTCTGACGCTCACCCCACAGTATCAGGTGAGCACCACATACCTGGTTTTAATCCAATAGTATCTGGTGCTTAACCTGCAGCATTGTAGGTGCACCACATAATACCTGACGCTCACCCCACAGTGTCTAGTGTAAACCACATATCTGGTACTGATCTAATAGTATCTGAAGCTCACGCCGTGGTATTACAGGATCACCACATAGTATCTGGTGCTCACTCTATAGTACTGGATGCACACCACACCCATTGTATCAGACGCTCACTATGTAATATCTGGTGCTACATCCCTTCAGTGGCTCTGTAAAACACACTTCGGTGTCCCTACATGTAAAACACAAATTGGGAATGTGTTTTATGTCCCAGTGAAACTGAAACTGCTGGTCTCTCCAATGAGAATGATGTGTAGTAGTGCTGAGAACCAGAGGATGCAGTAGAGCATGTAACACCCACAAACGACAGTGATACGAGAGTTCCAGCCAAAGCCTTTTTATTGCGTTGATGATATTTATTGCATTAAACAGTTAAACGTACTGAACATGTCTGAACATAAACAGGTGGGCAGGTGGAGCGCTGGAAGAGATTTACATACATGTATAATAGCAAACATCTGTGGTTTGTGTTCTATAGATGCAGCGCGGATGGAACAGCGTCACTGCACTTTACGACGGTCATATCACAACTTCAATCTGATATTAATTTAGTAAATTTTACATCATTAAAAGTGGTTACAATCATTCTGAGTCAAATATATTACCATTCTAAAATTGCTGAAAACTCTTAGTATAGTTATATCAGGGGACGGAAATGAAACTACACCGCTATTGGACAGAATGCAATTCATAGACAGAATATGGAATATGTACAAAATAAGCCCTGCATTAAAATAAAAAAAAATTAAAAAGGGAAATGTAGAATCTCAAAAGCTCATTAAATCATATAAGGCGCGATTAGAGAACAGAAAACGGCAGAAGCAAAAACCAGAAGAGAAGAAAACCAAACATACACTATACTACAGAATCATACACACGCCCATCACAACACTACACCGTGCATCCCACACCCGTATGATTCTCCTGATTGTGCTCTACGCTCCGCCCCACTGCTGACAGGAAACGGCTAAAAGCCCGCGCGCGCGCGGGACGGTTACCATGGTGACCGCACACCAACGACGTTTATGTACAACATTATGGGAAACACTGTTCCCGATAACTTCATCCACCCTACAGTGAAATATGAGGGGCACTGCCCTCGATATCAACACGCTGGTAGGCAAAAACTACCATCATCTTCGCATTATGGAAGACGCTGCTCCCGATAATGGTTAGGATCAGGAAGAAAAGAGTTCCAAACATGGAGACGGGCCAGAGAGCAGTCCAGCAGTCTGGAAGACAAGGCTGAAGACCGCGCTTCAAGGAACGGTACAGAGACCGGAGCTTCTTCAGCTTCGCCAACACAGCACATGCAGCTGTGAGGAGGAATCTCACCAGCTCGGGAGAGGCTTTCAGAATCTGGGCATAATCTAGTGGTGCGGATGTAAAGTCATCCAGAGGGTTTATTTTTGTGACGTGGTTCACTGTAGAGAAATACACAGAGACCATGGTGGTGAATGGAACCAGGGGTCACCATGTCTATACGTCAGATAAAGACATTTTAAATTATTCACATTTTATTAATTCTGTTATATTAATAGAATTAACAGAATATTAATTAATAATATTAACTAAAGTTTAGAAAACAAATGTATGGTAATCCCCAAGTCCCTAAATATTGTTGGGCAATATTTCAATATATTACTGGAGATATATATATATATATATATACACACACACATATATATATATATATATATATATATATGTATGTATATATATATATATATATATATATATATATATATATATATATATATATATATCCAGTAATATGTATTGAAGTATTGTATATATATGAATATATATATATATATACATATATATATATATATATATATATATATATATATATATATATATACACATATATATATATATATATATATATATATATATATATGGCTAAAACATGTAAAGTGATTTTTTACCCACTCCATAAATATTTATAATGCGAAAATAATAATAATTTGACTTTTATTATTTATAATGTTTATATTGATCTGTTAATCTCTTATTCTTTGTACTGAGTACCTTGCTCTCCCTTTGCTGCTGTAACACTGTGAATTTCCCCACTGTGGGACTAATAAAGGATTATCTTATCTTACATCTGTTAAATGTTTTCTTTAGGGACTACTTGGCCCTATAACACCCTGCAGGTATCCCTCCACCCTGTATAGGTTAGGCCGAATCCTCCTGACACCAACTGTAAAACACCGTCTCTAAGCGTGTTCATAACCATGTCATATGTCATATCTTTCGGTTAGAGGCATTCACCACTTCGGACGTCTGGTTCCCATCACCACCACGATTCTGACTCTTTCCCAGGAACGTGGCGTTTCCCATCAAACCACTCGGAATGACTTTGTTTACATCGTAACCATTCAATTATGCTGAGCTTCTGGAAGAATCAGTCAACCTCGCCCGGGGCTTCCATTACTTGTTTACTCAGAGCTCCAGCGCAAAGCCGAAGAAGCGAACGTCAGTAGTGAAATACGTGCGGCTAATAAACTGTGTACGTATTCCTTCAGGCGTAGCCTTAGCAACTGTGGCCCTGACCCCCAGACTGTCCCTGGCTGTAGCTGTTGTTGGAAACAGGTTTACCTCCGTAGCAGATGCTGCTTTGTCATTTCGACAGTATAACTGTCATAATTATGGAAGGCACTGCTCCCGATAATTATACATGTATTTAAAAAAGGCGGTACAAAACGCTATTTATAGTGAACCCTGTCACTGATAAATAAATACAAAACATAGATATAAATAGAGATTTCAGTGCCACTTTTTGAAGCCTCTGGTTGGCCCAACTTTAGCCCGCAGCCAAGTGGGCAACCTTTCGTGTGTAGGAATCAAGAGGCTTCAAGCTGCGTCCAAGTGTATTCTAACAGCACTGAGCTCTACAGTCACTGTCCTCTGCAGCCCTTGCTCGTGTGAACTAGTCGCCAACTTCTACATTCAATCGATTCTTGCTTAAGGTTTACAAGGCATCCGGTAGACCTGCTCAAATAAGGCAATAAAAAAAAAAAAACATCAAATTTCCCAACTTGTTACTTTCGTATCTAAATTACACACATGAATACTGAGGACCTTGTACGCCGGACCTTGTGTTAAACGGTCTACGTTCCGGGCTGGATCTGGCTTGCATAGTTGGCATTTCGACTGCATTTGTTAAGGAAAATTCTGTGTGAGGTAATATTTGAGTCGGAACTACATGTTCTTGAAGCACCAGTATGAATATTAACAGCTTTTGTTTTATTATAAAGAGGGTTTTTTTGTTTTTTGACCTGAACTTTCAGATTTCATTCGTTTTGCATTGATGTGTAATGTCTGAGTGTTTAGCTTATGGCAACGCTGTACTGTATTTCAACCCAAAGTTTCATTCCACAAGCTATTTTAATTGTTTATTCACATCTTGGAATCACGGTGTTGGCACTGTCCTATTTTTTTTTCTAGGCAATTTACAGTAACATTTAAAAAAAGAAAAAAAAAGGCTAAAAAAAATTTTTAAAAACTTTTTCCATTTTTATTTCGGGAAGAATTACGTCATAGTTCGTCGTTTTTACGTGGCCACATCTGCTTAGGACCATAAAGGAACGGAAGGAAAACTGGCCGCCGGAATGGCGGCTCAGAAACGGAACTAGCTTCTGGTTTGAAATACAGTACAGACGTACCTGTGGAGTGCAATCCTTTATTCGAGGGGTGTTTAGTTTTTCATCGGAAACTTTTCGCTATGGTTAAGCAGCGAGCTAAACCAGACGTGCCTAAATTTCGTTGTCCATGTCCCACACGTTGCCTGCCAGCGCGTTGGCACAGCTCTGGATGGTCCAGGTGGTCAGCGCAAACTGGTTTCTCAGCAGGTCGATGTCAGCGCCGGCCAAGCCCTCCTTGATCAGAGCCAGGTGCTCGAATACAGCGTCCAGGGTGTGCGAGCCAGACCCCAGCAATATGTGTCTGAACGGACTCTCCCGGGGAGACACATAGGGAGAAAGTAAATTCCTCTCCACCTGTAGAGACGGAGGAAACATACAGCTGAATGTAGTAAAGCACGTCAACGTTATCACTTTACAAGGAACTCCAAGGTCTTCTTTGTGGTGTGCCACAGGGCTCCATTCTAGGGCCCATGTACATGCTACTATTGGTTCGTTTGATTAAATATGTAGACAGTAGAAAATCTTTATGGGTAGATGTCAACGCTGGAGCTTTAAATAAACTGATAGTCCGTCGTATCCAGTGCGATTAGTATTATCAGAAAATAAGAAAATATTTTATTAAGTCTAAACTCAAAGATATTTGTTGTGGTGTACCACAGGGCTCAGTTCTCGGGCACATGTACATGCTATCATTGGTTCACATTATTAAATATGTGGCCAATACATATTTATACATGACCTTTATGGGTAGACAAGACAGACAGACAGGTAGACAGATAGACAGATGTTTTGGTGTAGCTCAGCGAATAACACCACTACCCGCCAAGTAGCCACCACCACACGTGGGAGACTGGGGTTCGAATCCCGGTCTGGGTGAAGCTGTGCTACACCAATAAGAGTCCTTGGGCAAGACTCCTAACACTACATTGGCCTACCTGTAATGTGATTAACCTTGTAAGTCGCTCTGGATAAGAGCGTCAGCTAAATGCCAGTAATGTAAATGTAAATGTAATGATCAAGTTCAGATTTACCCCCATGATTCGGTTATTGATGATGCGACACTGCTCCACGTCCTCAAGGTCACTGTCCTGAATGTTGCTATTGATTTTTTTGGAAGCACGACTATACGAGCCCAAAGCGGACATCAACCACTCCATTTTCAGTGTCTTTGGAACGCGGCCAGACTGGGAAAAAAACAAGAACAAAAAAGCAGTTAAAAGGAAAGTCGGGTCCAAGTATTCCTAGACTCACAGATTTAAACTACAGAGGCCATAATGCACAATGCGCACCATATACTGCAAGATCTAGAATCTAAACACAGATCTGCAGATTATACGTTTTAAATGTGACAGATTACTATAGAAAATGATACACTATACGGCCTAAAGTTTGTGGACACCTAACCATCACGCCTATATGAACATGCTGGACATCCCATTCCAAAGCCATGGCCATTGCAATTAACGTTCCAAATTATCCCGAAGGTCCTCAGTGGGTCTGTCCTCCACACTAAATTCTTGGCCCATGTCTCTACGAGCCTTGCTTTGTGCACAGGGGCACGGTCACGTTAGAAAGGGCTTTCCCCGAACTGCTACCACATACAGCATGAACCATACTGCTGTTAATGGCGGTTTAAGGGGGCCGCATGCCTATGTGCTTGATTTTGTATGCCTACATTCAAAAGTTATGAGGGGTGTCCACATACTTTTGACGATTTCGACAATTTAAGTCTGACAAGCTGTAAACAGTTTGAGTACAGGTCAAAGTACAACGCTTCTCCTTTCATTCATATGGACCACCTATGAATGACGCTATAAGAGCCTTTTCTCAGACTGGGATAAACCAGGTATACAATAGACCGGCTCTAATCAGGCCACGGCTCAGAAAATCCAGGAATCTCAGGTCTAAGCTCTGCACTTAAAGGCACATCCGTCCTGGAATTCAGTCAGAGAGCCTCACCGACTGTAGGCTCAGGACTTCTCTATTGAGCAGAGCCACGTTTCTGCGGATGATGTTGGTGTACGTGTCCACGTTCAGTCTGAGCAGGTGGTCATGCACCAGCCGAAGAGCCATCTGCCCAGCAAACACTCCCGCTGTCATGGTCAGCGAAGGTAGGCTGTAGGATGCTTTAGTCTCCAGATTTTTCCGGTTGTCCAGCAGGGTGCCAAAGAAAGGATACTGCTTGTCCTGAAAGAGAAAAGCATGTTGTCATACAAACCCATACAGACAGTCACAGCTACGGCTCCTACACGACTACACACACACATGCACACAAAACCAGGCCAACGAGGCTACATGTGCAGTAGGCTACTAGTGTCCAGAAATGCCGACTGTACTACAGTGATGTTTATATCGTCTCCGTAGTTTGACTGGTTTTCAGTTTCAGTGTAGTTACCTGACCTGTTGCTTCGTCAGCGGCTGAATTCCAAACGCCCCTCCCTGCAATACTTATGGAGTCATTTGAGATTTACCCGGTGTTATTGCTCAGCACTCGGACGCGCAGCGTGCTCTCTGAATGAAACAGCTTTATTGGAAGCTGTCGGTAGACAGAGCTGAACTGTCTGAACGGGCTGTGAGCACCCATGTCACGTTATGGAGAGTGTTCGTACAGTGGGAGTATATACAGGGCAGGTTTTCTCTGTACACGGTAGGGGATTCAAATGTGCAGTGTAAGCTATGAGCCAACAACAAGACTTCTAAAGATCTCACAGTTTACAGTTTCTTAATCACGGTTGTTCAAAAAGTGTACAGATTGATATGAAGCCTATATAAAAACAAATAACCAGCATGATAACCGTGCCTAGTAACCAGTAACCAGTGAGATATTCAGAGTTAATTAACTGAACATTAGAATTTAGAACCACGCACAAACTTACACGCACACACACACAAAATTCAACAACATTAACTTTTCCATTATTTTTTAATTCACACACACTGACTCCCACAATACTTACTGAGGTGAAGCGGAATGAGACAGAAGGGATGCCCGAGAAAGCCTGGAATGGATAGGCAGGATCAGACATCTTCATCGGCTCCATCCTGTAATGAAAATGACCTCGTTATGACGTGTACTCTGATGCACGTGACTTCTGAAGGCATGCATTTGAATTTGAATGGAGTCCACTGGAGAGCACACACGTACACAGCACTCTCCCAGTTGCTTCCGGCCACTTGTGAAAACAAAGTCTTGCTGTAGTCGATCGGTGAAGACACCTGCGGTACAACAAGAAAGCATTAGCTCTCTGCAGTTCCTCGTCCCAAATTAGCAAGAACCTAGAAATACTCGGGCTCACCTCTTTCAGAGTACTCTGAATCAGGTCATACATCAGGGGGCTCGCGCTGGCTTTAAAGGAGGTGCCTGTTCAAAGTATGGCATTCACAAAGTCAGGTGTCATCGTTAAAGGACTCGGTCCTGTGCAATCACCAGACTGAAGACTACAAGTCAATAGTCACCCAAATGTTTTCTCTTACACGTGGGTTTCAAACTTCCACATTCGGCCCAAACCGCAACAAGTTCAGGAATGAAATTTGGTGGGTAGGTCTGACACTGTGAGACATACTGATGATTCAAGTTTCACGTTCCACCGTGCATGTGATGTAAGCAAGGGCGATCCTCAACCTCTGTACCTGACTGACTCGACAGACGCAACATTCAGACATTCAGCGAGCAGTGATGCCCTCCATGACTCATCCTGTTAGTGTCAACACCATTGGGAGGCGGCTGCACCACGCAGGACTACATGCACACAGACCGTTACCACGACTGTCCTTAACACCACGTCACCGTCACTAAAGACTACAGTGGTGTCGTACCAGACTGTCATGGAGGGACTCAGAATGGCAGCGGGTCATCTTCAGTGACGAGTCCCGCTTTAGTCTTGGTGGAGACGCCCAACGAATCCGTGTGTGGAGGCACCGTGGTCAGCACGGAGATGAACGGTTTGTTGTCACACGTCAAGAAGGACTGGTGTCACTCCACCTCCAAACCTACCGCACCATCTGCAGGAACTGTGTGAGGATATTCAAGCTGCATGGGATGGATTATCACAGGACTCCATTAGGAACCTCTACAGCTCCATACCGAGACGTCTGGCGTGTTGGGTTAGCAAACACGGCGGCCCGACGCCATACTGAGAGACAGACTTCTGTATGTGTAGCTCAATAAATATTGATCATATCAGTCTAAACTTATCATCAGTTATTGTCATGGTAACCTTTATCCTCCTTCCCAACACCACTGCAACCCCACACCTCCTTCTGGGTGCAACTTTAATTTGCAGATATAGAGTAAGATCTGGAAGACAGTGTTAAATGGGAAGGAAGCCTATTTATATAACCTGGATCAGTTCTGAGGACGTTTTACGGAATGAATTTGGGTGACTATTGAGTTCTAGTGTTTGTTTGCAGTGTCTGCTCCAGTGTTAACGTAAACTCTGGATACCAAACATGTCTTGGCTGATGTTGTACATCTGGAGAAAGAGGAACATTGTGTACGTTTGGTTTGTTGCCAAAACATCCATTTTCAAATTTGTGCTTACATCAAGTGTTTATAGATGGCCGTGTCAGAGTGTCAGTGTCGCACGGTGTCAGAAACCACATGAGCGAGTAAGTCCATTTGAGGTTATTAACGTGGGTTGCTTGCTCAGTGCTGATTTACTTGGCTACATGGCCCTTGAAGCTCCGGTGACCAAACTGGGGGGAAATAAATTTGAACATTTGGGCCGAATTATTGGTTTAAATTAAAGACTGCATGCACACCTGTGACAACTCCATCCAGGCTGATGTAGGAGAAAGCCTTCATATTCAGAGAGGACATGTAGCCCTGCAGAACAAATAAATACAGATTTTAATAATCAGATATTTATGCTTACTCAATATGCTCACCCAACAGCACACTAATGTAGATGACAGAGAACTTCTCAAACCTCCAGCCACTCGGTGGCGCCCACAGCTCCGTATTCTCCAGCACTCCAGCTCGCGAACACGATGCTCCTCCTCGGCCTGAATCCATCTTCATGTGAAGTAAGTGAATTGCGGTGGTCAGGAATGGAATTTTCCACGGAACACTTATATATTAACCAAACCGCTTTACTCACTGTTTCTTATCATTTCGCTGATGGTCCTGGCCAATTCAGCCAGCAAAGTGGTGCCGATGGTGGACCTGGCGTATCCGGGACCCCAGGCGTCTCTCTGAGCTCCGATCACCACGTAACGATCTACACCAGAGGAGGAGAAGAGGTGCACCTTACTGAGCATATCGAAAGAGAGCAAGCGCTAGAACAGTCCTACACAGGGCCTGTCAATCACAGCTGTTAGCATCGGAGAAACTGATGGGTATATGAGATATGCAAAGTCATTTGGGCAGTAAATGTTAAATTTGTTCACAGAAACTTCTGAATTCTACATTATAATAAACCGATACATAAACAAACTGTACTTTGACTAGGTCAGTGTAACGTCGATGGAATCAGACTGTTTCCCTCCTAAATAATTTTATTTCAGTCCATTTATCATGGACATAATATAATAAAGGATACAATTTAATAATTTACTGAGAGAAAGATGGGGAGTGAGGGAGAAAGGGAGGGAGAGAGAGAGGGAGGGTGGGAAGGATTAAGAGAGGGAAGGAGGGATTAAGAGAGGGAGAGAGAGGAAGGGAGACAGGGAGGGAGAGAGAGGGGGGGATTAGGAGAGGGAGGGAGGAATGGATTAAAAGAAGGAGGGATGGATTAGGAGCGGGAGGGATTAAGAGAGGGAGGGATGGAGTAAGAGTGGGAAGGAGGGATTAAGGGAGGGTTGATTAAGAATGGGAGGGAGGGATTATGAGAAGGAGGTAGGGATTAAGAGAGGGAGGGTGGGATAGGTTATGAGTGGGAAGGAGGGATTAAACGAAGAATGGATTAAGAGTGGGAGGGAGGGATGGATTAAGAGTGGGAAGGAGGGATTAAACGAGGGATGGATTAAGAGTGGGAGAGGGATTAAGGAAAGGGCTGGATGAAGAGGGGAATGGAGGGATGGATTATGAGAGGGTGGGAGGGATTAAGAGAGGGAGAGAGAGGGATTAAGAGAGGGAGAGAGAGGGATTAAGAGACGGAGGAATAGGTATTAAGAGAGGAAGGGATTAAGAGAGGAGTGAGGGAGAGAGAAGGAGGGAGGGATTAAAAGAGGGAAGGTGATATTAAGAGAGGGAGGGAGGGATGGATTTAAGAGAGGGAAGGTGATATTAGGAGAGGGAGGGAGGGATTATGAGAGTAAAGGAGGAAGAGAGGGAGGGAGAAAGGGATTAAGAGAGGAAAAGAGGAAGAGAGGGAGCGATTGAGAGGGAGGGAGGAGGGGTTTTAGAGAGGGTGGGATTAGGAGAGGGAGGGGGAAGGGATTAAGGGAGAGAAGGAGGGAGAGAGGGAGGGAGGGAGGAAGGGATTAGGAGAGGGAAGCAGGGAGAGAGGGAGGGATTAGGAGAGGGAGGGAGGAAGGGATTAAGAGAAAGAAAGAGGGAGGGAGGGAGGAAGGGATTAAGAGAGGGACGGAGGGAGAGAGAAGGAGGGAGGGATTAAGAGAGGAGTGAGGGAGAGAGAAGGAGGGAGGGATTAAGAGAGGAGTGAGGGAGAGAGGAGGAGGGAGGGAGAGATTAAGAGTGGGAGGGAGGGAGGGATTAAGAGAGGAGTGAGGGAGAGAGAAGGGGGAAGGGATTAAGAGTGTGAGGGATTGAGAGGGGGATGAAGGATGGATTAATAGATAGATAGATAAGATAACCCTTATATACAGGTTTATATATGATATGAAATGAGTTTATTAGCATTATTAATTGAGCTTTTAAATTAATAACTTAATAATCGTTTATAACACATATATAAAACGAGCAACAGCACCCAAGAGCTTGCCTCCTGCCTTCCACCCAATGTTTGGTCATGCCGGAGTGACCGGCACCTCGTGAGGGTCTAGCCGTGAGGGTCTAGCCGTGAGGGTCTAGCCGTGAGGGTCTAGCCGTGAGGGTCTAGCGGGTTACTGACCTGACTTTGTCTTCTCAGTCCGTCAGTATTAAACCTCTCAGCTTCACCAGACATTCATATTCATCAGATATGAAAGCCCACTGTTCTCACTCAGCTGGTTATTAATGACCTTATTAATGACCTTATTAATAAAATTCAGATCCACATGACATCCTGTACCTGCATCTACGTAACCCTTGATGACTCCGAACACGTTATGGATCTTCTTCTCCGTGAGGACATTGTTCACGTCCACGGAGATTAGGTCACTGTCACTACCGAGCTTGTAGCTGACATCTCTGAGGCCTCCGTCACCCCAACCGCGTGGAGGATCACGACCACCCATAGTGCTGTTGGGAGAAATTGTGGTTCATGCGTATGACGAAGCAGTAAATCTGGGAAGCCTGTCGCTCAAACGCTGAAGGTCACAGAGAAGTGCAGAGTACCTCATGATGGCTGCGGCTGTGCTGGCTTTGATGGTCTGCGCAGGAATGGATGGCAGGCCGGAGGACGTTGCTGGAGGAAACTGAGTGTGATTGAAAGAGGGGAATGCTGGGGTGTACGGATCGCCACAGCCGAGATGGACCTGTGGGAGAAGGCCAGATGTCAGTCAACCTTTACATGACCTACACCTAAACCCCAAAACAGAGATTAAAGCCAAACCATATTCCCCAGCTTGTTTCGGAATAAGAGAGTTTGAACCAGCAGGGAACACAGTCATGGGCTGGAGGTTAGGGACCCAGCCTTGTGACCGGAGGGTTGCCGGTTCGATTCCCTGAACTGACAGTGGAACTGACGACTGAGGTGCCCTTGAGCAAGGCACCTAACCCCCAATTGCTCCCCGGGCGCCGTGGATAGGGCTGCCCACCGCTCAGGGTAAGTGTGCTCACTGCCCCCTAGTGTTTCACTTCACGGACGGGTTAAATGCGGAGACTAAATTTCCCCACTGTGGGATCAACAAGGGATTAAATCAACAGGAAAAGCCAACACCTTTACATACACAGCTCTGGAAAAATTTAAGAGCCCCCCTGAAACCGATCAGTGTCTCTAGTTGTACAGGTTCTGGGTTTGGGTTGGACCAGAATCCCTCAGTTCTGTTTGATTCTCTACACTACTGAACCCATGTCTCCCAAACTCCAGATCAGATATTGTATTAGATCTGTTTATTTAGAAAATCACTAATGACCTCCAGAAGCCTGTTTTTAGAACCATGCTCGCTGTGCGTCTCACCCCAGCCACCGCTCGCCAGTCTCTCTGTAGGTCACTTGAGGTCATCTTACGGTGGGTAAGGGACATTGGAATGAGGTGGCGCTCATCACGGTCAGTAGAGAGTGGCTTTGGCCCTCTGCCAGTCTGTAGCTGTGGTGTCCTGTGTGTTTGCTGCTGGACCTTGTTCTTATGAACCAGACGCTCACTGTATCTGCCAGTAAAGCTAGAACCCAACCTTCGGTTCCTCACTGAGAACCTGCTGTACATGTGGAGATGCTGATTTAAGAAGACACTGAAGTGCTCTTTTATTTATTTCCAGGGCCGTATTCACCTATTCAGCCTGAGGCAGTCTGGTTTGGAGAACACCAGAAGAACGTTACCTGCCTAACTGCATTGTGCTGACTGAAGTTTGGTGGAGGAGGGATACAGTTTGGGAAAGGCTTGTTTGTTTTCCAGGAGGACTGTGGCTCAGTGTACAATGCAAGGTCCATAAATGCATGGTTGGGTGGGTTTGGTATAGTTTCGGCATAAAGCCCTGACCTCAGACTCATTAAGCAAGCCAGATCCTCTTGTCCAACATTAGTGTCTGACCTCAGAGGAGCTCTTCTGGAGGAATGGGCAAAAATTCCCATTGATTCCCTCCAAAATCTCGGAGAAAGACTCCTGGAAGAGGTAAAGCTTTTACAGCTACGAAGGTGGCGGGGGAAATCCTGCGCCTGTGTAGGTGTATCTCCTGAAGGTGTAATGGGTATGCGTCCCAATACTTTTGTCCAGATATCATATTGCATTTTAGGTAGAGCTTCCTTTTATGGAACCATTTAACCACTTTTCCCATTCCCATCCACTCACAACACTTAACTTACATGGTCAAACAAGTCTGTGGTACTCTGAACCGAGAAGTCGGCCGGATCTGGGTAGATCAGCACAGCACTTGCATTCATCCTGGCCGCGTTGGCAACCTGCAAATTAAAAAAAAACAATCAGAAAAATAAACTTAAGAGGAAAAACATACCGGCAGAAATCAAATGGACAGTTCTAGACACAACTACGAGGGTACTAGATAACCAGCAGATAACCACTAGATACTAGAGTACTAGATAACCAGTGCCAACCTTTTCAGAGGAACTGATCTTGCCAGCTCTGACCAGGAGGACTCTTCCACTGAGGTCGATGCTAAGGTCTTGCAGGCGTCTGAGATCATCAAGTTGTCCGTAATATGCGTATAAAACCGCACCCTATTAAACAGCATTAATAACAGAGCTGATTTAGCACGTACACCCGGAGAGATATGCAGACGTGTTTGGCGTATGAAGCTTATGCCTGGAGTTTTTCACTGGAGCTACGAGGCTAACGTCGCTAACAAGCACCAGAAGTAGTGTGGTGCACATTGGCCTCATATGGCCGGGGAATAGGACATCCTTTATCTGCATAAATGACATCACATCTTTACAGAAACATGCCTATCCATCCTTCTCTCCCTTCTGGCAACGTAATACGATTTCATTACATGTGGATCTGTTTTGTTTATCTGGATCTTCTTTGTTTATGTGGATCTGTGTTTTGTTCATGTGGATCTATTTTACGTGGATCTGTTTTGTTCATGTGGATCTGTTTTACGTGGATCTGTTTTGTTCATGTGGATCTGTTTTAGGTTCATGTGGATCTGTGTTTGGTTCATGTGGATTGTTTTTTGTTTTACGTGGATCTGTTTTACGTGGATCTGTTTGGTAGATGTGGATCTGTTTGGTTCATGTGGATCTGTTTGGTTCTTGTGGATCTGTTTGGTTCGTGTGGATCTGTTTGGTTCGTGTGGATCTGTTTGGTTCGTGTGGATTTGTTTGGTTGATGTGGATCTGTTTGGTTCGTGTGGATCTGTTTGGTTCGTGTGGATCTGTTTTGTTTTACGTGGATCTGTTTTACGTGGATCTGTTTGGTTCATGTGGATCTGTTTTACGTGGATCTGTTTTGTTCATGTGGATCTGTTTGGTTCGTGTGGATCTGTTTGGTTCATGTGGATCTGTTTTACGTGGATCTGTTTTACGTGGATCTGTTTGGTAGATGTGAATCTGTTTGGTTCTTGTGGATCTGTTTGGTTCGTGTGGATCTGTTTTGTTCGTGTGGATCTGTTTGGTTCGTTGGATCGTGTGTGGATCTCTTTTGGATCTGTTTTACGTTCATGTGGATCTGTTTTACGTGGATCTGTTTTGTTCATGTGGATCTGTATCTTTGTTTACGTGGTGTTGGATCTGTTTGTTCCATGTGGATCTCTTTGGTTCTGTTTTGTTCTGTTTGGTTTCGTGTGGATCATGTGATCTCTTTTTACGTGGATCTGTTTTGTTCATGTGGATCTGTTTGGTTCATGTGGATCTGTTTTACGTGGATCTGTTTGGTTCGTGTGGATCTGTTTGTTCCATGTGGATCTCTTTGGTTCACGTGGATCTGTTTTACGTGGATCTGTTTTGTTCATGTGGATCTGTTTTACGTGGATCTGTTTGGTTCATGTGGATCTGTTTGGTTAATGTGGATCTGTTTTACATGGTTCTGTTTGGTTCATGTGAATCTGTTTGGTTCATGTGGATCCTTTTTGTTTTGAAACATTATAAACCACATCAGATCAGGTTGAATTCCAACAATGACGGCAGGTAGATCTTTAGAAGCATATGTACCTATATGGATCATATGTAATAATACAGATTTATAAATCATTAGCGGTGGTGGTTGGTGTGGTGCATGGGATAACACCACTTCCTGCCAGTGAGCTCTAACAGACTCGATACCCAGTATGGGTGACTATGCTGTGCTACACCAATAAGAGTCTTTGAGCAAGTGTTCTCTATTAAAAATGGAATAAAATTATGTTACACATCTAAAAATAATATTACCTGAATTGTTATTGATGGGTAAACTCGTCAGAAGTCTGGTTATCATCACGAACACTCTGAACAGTCCTAACTTGCTAGGATGAGGCATTTTACACCAAACTACACCAAATGACTTTTTGCATCTTGACTATTTAATTATATAGAAGCATGATGAATTACGGCATGTGTCACGACAAAGGAAATAGAGGCTACGAGGCCCCTTTACGTGTTAGGATACATGTCCGCTTGCACTTTCTTTCAACACATGCCACCGTGCTGGATCTCTCCATTTGCCACATGTGGGTGTGTCTGGAGATCTTACTTATTTTACTTGGAGGATAGGCTTTTAAGCTCTGAGTGTAGTTGAAAACCATGTATCCCAGTTAGCTGCCCAGCTAGTTAGCCTCAAAATTCCAGCACAAGACTGCAAACTCAAAACTGCTATGAAATCAATTCCAGTACTGTACAGTTACTCATTTACACTCAGCCGGGACCCCAACACACATTGTCTGCCATGGATCATGCCATCTATTTACGTCTGTATATAAAGAAAGTAAGGGCTCATATAACCTGGGTAGCCAGGTACAGCCATGATTAGCATCTTCTGCTGAACTTTTCCACCCCACAATGGCTCTTGCCATTGAAATGAACAGGACACGTACCATTAGCAACGTCAGCCTCAAAGCTCCAGTGAAAAAATAAGAAGCAAACTTCCGATGCCAAACATGCTGCATCTGGAATCCCATACTGGCCAAACCCTTGCTCTAAATACAAACCTGAGCTGTTCCGGTGGCACTGTACGACAAAAAGCCAGATTCGGTAAACTCCTGGTCTTTGAAAGTCACTTTATTAAAGCCACTGGTAGGAGGATCCTGGACTCTAATGAAATGTTCATCAGTCCAGGGGTTCATGCCATAATCCTTGAATCTCCTCATCAGTTTATTGGCAAGCACTTCGTCTCCTGGAGATCCAGCCTGGTGACTTTGGCTGGAGAATTCACTGGGATAAGACACAAGAGGGGAGAGGACAAGAGAGTCATCATATGGCAACACAATTCTCTTCATAGCCAGGACAGGATGGTCTTCGACCCCGGTGCTGGAGGTCTACTTTCCTGTACAGCCTGGATCCAACCCATTCCTAATTCCCTAATTGGCTGGACCAGATGATCAGGGATAAGTAAGAGGTGGGCTGGCTTACTGGAACCAAAATCTGCAGGTAAGTGGCTCCACAGGAAAAGGTCTGAGGGCCACTGACTTAAAAGCTTCACCAGGCACCGGGCAGTCGTACCTACCTTAAGCTCGTTTCAATGCTGCTCGTGGTCAGTTTGCTTTTTAGCAAGTTTGTGATGTCACTCCAGTCAAGAGACGGAACCGTTTCTATCGGGACCATGGCCTCGCCATCATCGGTCCGAATGGCCTCAGCGCAGCTCGGGGACTCTTTGTCTGCCTTTCTGTGAGCAAGGTAGCCAACCAGGTATCCTGAAAAACGGGGTCATGGAAACGACATCATTAGCTTGAAATAAGGGGGAACACGAGCAGCACGGAGATCCATAAAGTGCTTGGAGGAATCCTAATTTGCAGGTACAGAACTTCCGGACACATATCAATAACATCACAAGCAAGCCTCTTGCTTACCAATGATGAAGAGGAGCAGAACGGCCATGCCCATGAAGCAGATGCTCCTGGGAGAGCGCTGGCTGGCTTTGCTGGTGTAGGACGGACGAGGGTGGTGGTTCATGTGCTCCCCGACTCCATTACCCCCGACTTCCTCATCCGCGTCGGTCGACAACTTCATCTCCACCTGACTGTTGTCCCCCTCCATGTTCTGGGTGAGGTTGAAACGCGTGTAGGAACGAGGTTCCCCGTTGAACTGCGGACAAACAGCCAGCGTAAGAGAAAAACAACAACAACAACACAACAGCAAACCCCTGCCCGCCCCAAGAGCGCACCTGCAATGCTAACTCCAAGCTCCTAACTAGCTTCCCATGCTGGAATTGCTATGGGCCGGTTTCATGTTTCTTAATTGAAACGACTTTCTGTTTGAAGTACTCATTTTACTACCCAATTAAAAACCATTCAAAGGAAGTTGCATGCACGATGATCTGGTAATGATGTAACTGTGAATGTGGATCAACCAAACCGCACCCCGCCAAAAAAAAGTACTTTTAACAAAAACAGAACACAACAATACACAGAACAGTATTCTTCCATTAAAACAGCACAATAAATGTAACTTACTATTTTGGTTATTGTTGACCTTGCTTGATCCATCGCCATTGTCTGTGAACAGCCAAAACAGACAAAAAATAATGAATATGGTTAAAACAGTGAGATAAATGCGCTCTCTGGTCTGTAGCACTGTTATTACCACTGCAGGAAGATTTTGGCCTGAAACATATACATACATTTATATATACAGCCATATTAATACTCAGTAGACACATGTATAACCACTGGTAGCTTTACATACAAACACATATACATATACATATACATACATACACACATACACATATATATATATATATATATATATATATATATATATATATATATATATATATATATATATATATATATATATATATATATATATATATACATACATACATACATATAGTTCCATTCGCCATATATATATATATATATATATAATATATATATATATACACACACATATAATTACATTTTCATTAGAATTAGACTAATGAATATGTACATACATACATATACATACATACATATATATATATATATATATATATTGTTCCATTCGCCACCAGTGAAGATTTCTATGTCCCTACAATCAACCATTTCACCCCAAAGCCCCTTAAATGACTTCATTTAATCTCAACAATAACATCTCAAAGGCCCATATATCAGAAATCTGAATTTCTTTTTATTTCAGCAAAATAAACCGTTTTCATGCAGAACATAAACTATTTTCCACAAACAATCCTTTCTGAATTCACTGCATTTGTGAGGTCACAAAAACCCACTGCCTTCACCTACATCCCTGTACCTAGCCCGCCGCAGTTTAGCGCCACCTGGTCATGTTTATAATATAATGAGTGCTATATGCGTAGATAGTAATCGCCATAACAGTCTAATTTAATGAATAAACAGAGGTCTGGAAATAGACATAAAAAACAGATTTTTGATAGATTAGGTATATAATACTACAAAAATGTTGTAAGTGGACCTGGGCGGTCATTTATACATATCTGTAAATACACATATGGGCCCTTTAATGATGTCAAACGTGGAAACGGCTGCAAGTGGACAACTTCTGAGTATGAACCCGCTACCCAGAAGGTCAGTAAAGCATGCTGAACCTTTAAAGGCCTTTTCAGATGGCATTTAGTGACCTTGGCAGGAGTCACTAGAGTCACTGTGTTCTGTATTGTAATTTAATGTATCCAGTGGATTGATATCGTCTGATGGTCTAAATGTGGCCCTTAGTGTCATGAACCAAAAGCGGCATCCAGAAATAGACCCCTGGTTATTGTACAGTAGTTAAGCAGGTCAGCTGCACGACCATGCACTGACTCTGAAGGGGTTCCTGAAGTTCATCCGGAAATAGATCAGACAGCTATTGTCTTTCACTGCAGGGAGTTATCAGCAGACGCAGCAACTCAGTGCTGAGAGGAGCAAGAATCCCTCAGTAAGACTAAACAGCTTTGCTAATGGAGAAATGTTGGTGGTACTTTCCTTTCAATTCATCCACCTTTCTGTTTCTGCAAGGTGGAGATCATTCCCATTGCCTGCTGGACCTTTTCCAAACTATTGAGCTTGTCCGGACCGGTGGCTTTGTCATTGCGCTATGCGTGATGAGATAAGACAGATTAGAGAAATACGCAGAAAGAGAAATAGGTCACACTCTCTGAACATTACTCTTACAGACTCGCTCCGCTCTGTTGGGAGTGAGAAATACAAGGCGAGATTAAATAAACAAGCATCTGAGCCATCTTATAAAAGGTGTGGGTGCAGATGCCCTCATTCATTACGCTGCTGCAGTCACGTAGCCAGTGGTGGGCCGTTAACCTTTGTCTGATCTTTGGCTTCGGCTGGAGGACATTCCGGGGAGGAGATGTCGTGAGAGCGTGTTTAAATAAGCTCCACAAATCTTCGTGACACCGCCGGCCAGCAGGAGGCCTCAGCGTGGTCTTTTCTGAGATCGCCTGGAAGTGTTTTATACATGAACTCTGGACAAAGTTACTGTATTCAGCCACGAGTTAATATACTGACGCCACAAGTCAATACTGTATATTGAGGCAACAAGCTAATACTGTTCATACTGTACAAGACCACAAGTCAATATATCGAGGTCATGGGGTGATTCGGAACTTGTGGACTACCTTGCGTCCACAAGTTCCTATACTGAGGCCAAAAATTATTATTCTGGGGCCATGAGTAACTATACTGAGGCCAACTATCCACACCGATGCCACATATTACTACACTGAGGCAGCACGTTACTACATTGAGGGCACAACTTACCACACTGAGGGTACAAATTACTATACTGAGGGCACAAGTTACTACATTGAGGGCACAAGTTACCATACTGAGGGCAAAGGTTACCGCAATGAAGGCACAAGTTATCACAATGAGGGCACACATTACTACACTCAGGGCACCAGTTACTATACTGAGGGCACCAGTTACTATACTGAGGTAACAAGTTACTACACTTAGGGCACCAGTTACTATACTGAGAGCACCAGTTACTATACTGAGGGCACAAGTTACTACATTGAGGGCAAAGGTTACCGCAATGAGAGCACAAGTTATCACAATGAGGGCACACGTTAATACACTCAGGGCACCAGTTACTATACTGAGGGCACCAGTTACTATACTGAGGGCACAAGTTATTATACTGAGGGCACAAGTTATTATACTGAGGGCACAAGTTACTACATTGAGGGCACAAATTAATATACTGAGGGCACTAGTTACCACACAGAGGGCACAAGTTACAACACTGAGGGCACAAGTTACTACACTGAGGGCACAAGTTACCGCAATGAGGGCACAAGCTATCACAATGAGGGCACAAATTACTATACTGAGGGCACAAGTTACCACAATGAGGGCACAAATTACTATACTGAGGGCACAAGTTACTACACTGAGGGCACAAGTTACCACACTGAGGGCACAAGTTACTACACTGAGGGCACAATTTACCACACTGAGGGCACAAGTTACCACAATGAGGTAACAGGTTACTACACTATTTAAGAGCAACTGAACCGAACTGATTCATGAGCTCGCATTTATCCTTAACACACCCTGGAGATTTGAGCTCTACAGCGAAGAGGGAAACCACAACGAAAGTCTACATGTGACCACAACATACAGACTCATCCGAGTCTAGACAGAGAGCTCTGCTTCTGTGAATCAGACCTGACCAGACTTCCGCATGTGGTTACTGACACTGTATTACATCCGCACATCATACCGCACAGCTATAAACAGAAGGCAGCCACATTAAAGAGGAAATTCACCAACCGTGACACAAGTTACCACACTGAGGGCACAAGTTGCCACACTGAGGGCACAAGTTGCCACACTGAGGGCACAAGTCACTACACTGACGGCACAAGTTACCACACTGAGGGCACAAGTTACTACAATGAGGTAACAAGTTACTACACTGAGGGCAACAAGTTACTACACTGAGGGCACAAGTCACTACACTGAGGGCACAAGACACTACACTGAGGGCACAAGTTACCACAAAGAGGGGACAAGTTACCACACTGAGGGCACAAGTTACCACAATGAGGTAACAGGTTACTACACTGAGGGCACAAGTTACCACACTGAGGGCACAAGTTACCACACTGAGGGCACAAGTTACCACACTCAGGGCACAAGTTACCACACTGAGGGCACAAGTTACCACAATGAGGGGACAAGTTACCACACTGAGGGCACAAGTTACCACAATGAGGTAACAGGTTACTACACAGAGGGCACAAGTTACTACACAGAGGGCACAAGTTACTACACTCAGGGCTCAAGTAACTACACTTAGGGTACAAGTTACCACACATAGGGCACAAGTTACTACACTGAGGGCACAAGTTACCACAATGAGGTAACAGGTTACTACACTGAGGGCACAAGGTACAACACTGAGGGCACAAGTTACTACACTGAGGGCACAAGGTACAACACTGAGGGCACAAGTTACTACACAGAGGGCACAAGTCACTACACTGAGGGCACAAGTTACCACCCTGAGGGCACAAGTTACCACCCTGAGGGCACAAGTTACCACCCTGAGGGCACAAATTACTACACTGAGGGCACAAGTTACAAGTTATAGTAACCAGGGGTCGCCATGTCTACAACACAAGTACAGCCCTCATCAGAACCACCACTGAACCGACACGCATCCACTGAGTGTTTACATATGGAATGCTGATGATGGTAAAACAGTAGGAGCTATTTGGCCTTACAACACCCCGCACGTATCCCTCCACCTTGACTGTTTTAAAATAAGTGGATTGAAATAAACTCGTCATTCAAAGACCAGCTGCACCCAGAAGGAGGTGTGGGAGTGCGGTGCTGTTGGGAAGGAGGATAAAGGTGACCAGGATCAATAACTGATGATAAATTTAGACTGATATGATCAATATTTATTGAGCTACACATACAGAAGTCTGTCTCTCAGTATGGAGTCGGGCTGCCATGTTTGCTAACCCAACACGCCAGACGTCTCGGTATGGAGCTGTAGAGGATCCTAATGGTGTCCTGTGATAATCCATCCCATGCAGCTTGAACGTCCTCACACAGTTCCTGCAGATGGTGCAGTAGGGGTGGAGGTGGAGTGACACCAGGCCTTCTGAACGTGTGAAGCGTGACAATGGTGCTACAGTAACAGGATGACTTAGGGAGGACATCACTGTTCGCTGAACGGCCACAATTGTGGCTGTTGGGTCGGTCAGGTACAGCGATAAGGCCACGTAAGTGTCATGTGCGGCCGAGTGTGAAACTTGAATCGTTAGCATGTCTCACAACGTCAAACCTACCCACCAAGTTTCATTCCTATCGGTTGATTCCTTCTGGGTGCAGCTATTTGTGCTGAGTGTATATCAGTCTTAAAGGCACAGCCCCAAGCTACTAGTAATTAAACTAGTAAGACATGTCTGGAAATAAGCAAATCTGAATTTTGAATTTTGAAGAACTAGACACAAGATCACTTAACTCACCAAGACTTCTTTTTTAGCACCGCACACAAGTCTTGGGTGATAAACTGGAAACTCGCTTTAAAATAAAACTTAGCTGCTCCTGAAGGACGTTCGAGATCACACTTGTATCAGGCCTCCCAGCTTTCGGCAGTGTGTGCGTGATAGAGATAGGGGAAGCCTTCTGGGCTACACCCTACCAGGAAGGTTCGCAGTAGGCTCGGACACAATCAGATCAAACTGGGCCACACGCCCCCCGAGACTGACACTTAACCCCTCGTCCTAAACTCAGCGCTGCATAGGAGACAAAGGCATTCATCCTCTTATCTCACCCTCCTACCATGCATTGGTCACTTAGTTCCAGTTTCGACCCGGTTCTTCCACTCCGGTTAGAAACTGCAACAAAGACCAGCTTGCAAAGTAGCATCTACAGCACGTACACTACCAGCCAGCCGGAAGATTAGACCTGGCTCCTCGTAGAAGCTTCTCCTTCTGTTTATCCTAATGCTTCACTATAGAATGAAGGTGAAGACACCAGACTATAAATTATAGCACTCATGGAATTATCCAGTCCACCTTAAAACCCTCCAGAGTGGAGCTTTACAGGAGGATGAACCAGCTTCCTTAACCTGCAGTGGAGCTGATAGAACAAGATTTATTACTGAGCAGGTTTGGAGCAATTCTATTGGTCGGTCCCTCATGAATATTCACTAACCTGAAAGGAGAGCTAGAGCTTTTACACTGTGCAGAAAAAGAGATCAAAGTTTTTACACCACTAAATATATATTAGAGGTGGAGATATGGAGGAGTATCATACTGTGTACATCAGGAGTAGATGTGGTGTATCAGGATATGGACTGGCTCAGACTCTCATCAGTTGGAGCTGTTCAGTGTACCACTGTAGAGTCTCTAAGACCACCAACTACGTCTGTTTAGTCGGGTGTGTCCAGACTTTTGACTGGTAGTGTATTAAGCCTCTAAACATTAGCTAGGCTTCTACAAATGGTGGTAAACGAGGGATCGAGGGATCTAAAGGGCTGGCTACTTGTGAGGATCAGGTTTGTATTAGGCTTGAACCGTACTGTTGTAGCAGTTTAATGACTTTCCCACCAGCGTTATTCGTGTTTTGAGCAGCTTTGCCGCTTAATTGCGTGCTCGTGTTTAGCGCCTGCAAGTCGGATTTACATACAGCTGGTCATTCTCAAATGGCTTGCTTAAAAGCAGCAGCTTAAAGATTGTAACGCTTTGCAAAATTCCTTCTTTGATTCGATATAAAACAGCGAGTTCTCAGTTCTGTGCGTTTTCCGTTATTTCCACATTTTATGTTACTAAATAATTTAAAAATACGTCTGAAACTGTGCCTTATTTTAAAACAGTAACCTTTCCGGTGTTCGGGTCACTCGACGTTTAAAAAAGTACAATATTGGAAAGGTTTATGGTGTCAAGATGATATGTTAGCATTATGCTAACATGCTAACCACAAGCTAACATGCTAGTTACAATAAAATAATGCGGTACAGTTTCAAAAGCGTACTATTTTTTATTCATATTTGGCCTCCAACGATTAAGATAACCCAGGTATAATGAATATAGTGATGCCTGTTTTTCAGAATTATATTTAAATTTAAAAGGTGAGTTCAATAAATGCATGACATTTCCAAAGCCGAGTAACTGGGATCGAGTAATCTCAGTATCGACCAAAATATGGACTAACATAGTGTTGCTACATATCTTATCAACTACAACCATGACAACTCATAAAAACTGGGCGCCAGGAAACCGAGCTCAGCTTCCCAACATTATCATCATCATCTTAACACAATTCCTATTTACATTTCTGCAGAATTCCCAGAGTAAACAAAGTCATTTATCAGGCTTAACATGAATCACAATCTCCACCACCTTAAATCCACGGCCACCTTAAATCCACTGAAACCCAAAATTAAAGAGTGTTTTTGTATGATGATGATGGTAGCATCATTAAGTTGCTTATTTCTCTAAGGGAGACTTTAGAGGTGGACGTCCAGTTACCTTCACCACCATAGTAAAGAATTGAGCTTGTTTGGCAAAAATGAAGGCTTTTATATCGAACAACTCAGAACAACTTAAATCTACACAAGTAACCTATGCAGAAGTTCGATCTCCAGCAAGTACTGCAAAAACTATTCAGTGCCACCATGTGGTCGGCACAGGGAATGCAGATTCTTGTATTTATAGAACTATTAGCAGTTTAAACAAACCACAACAAGGTAAGATACCGACAAGCCCTGAATATTTTATCATGTATGCTAGGGACGGGCGATACCACTCACCATTCAATCCAATAACAAGTCATACCAAGGCTAATATCCCGATACCGATACCAAAACCAATACTTTTAGCTATGTCACTTATGTAACAGAATCTCTAATATTTTATTGTCATTAATTATTATTATTATTATTATTATTATTATTATTATTATTATTATAATAAATTTAAGTGTTTACTTCTCTATTAATAACAAAAAAATAGGTTTTTAGCAATGTTCAAATTATGTGTTTACTCGCACTAGTACTGAGAATTTCGTAACCAAGTGTGTATTCTAGATTTTGAATAGTCAGAGAGGAAGTAGGCGGAAGGAAAAGTAGTTCATATACTACACCATCGTTTACAGCAGTGCTTTGTTTGAGAGATGGTTTACACATCCGTCCCACTAAATTAATAAACCAGTGACAACTGGATTTTTGCACCAAGTGAACACCAGGATCCGAAGTACTGACATTTAGGTAGTGATCCGCCCATCCCTAAGTTACACAGCGCCTTCTGGTCGGTATTCCAGCTAGCACTGGCCCTAAACGACCCCATCGCCTCCACCTCCACCAACCCCAGACAGCAAATCATTTTCCACTGTAACTCCACTGTGCTGTTTCCCTGCTGAACAAAGTGCACAGCCATCAAGCAGAGCAGCTCATTGTGCGCACACCTTGTTCTCGGGCCAAAACCAGGATGAATGGCTTTCTCCAGCCAGATCGCTTCACGACCCATTCACAACCCGCACCCGGGACCCAAATCCGCAGCAGCATGTGACCGCACGCCCATCTGAAGACATTAACTCCTCTGCAGAAACAGGGTGAAACCACTGCTGAGCATTACCCATGAACACCTTTACGTTGGGAAACTCACCAGCCGGACTTTCTGTTCAGCTGGCTTTTGTTTATTGTTGTTTATTGTTATTTATTTTTATTTTTATAGAAAAGAAAAAGGGTCATAAGGGATTAGAGCCCCGTCTCACAGCTCCACTGAGGCCGGTCATGTGAGAGTCATACGGGAAATATTAGTGTCCCTGTGTGCCATGAACAAGAAAAAAAAAGATATTAATAATTCATGCTCAGGTGACTTTACTTCACAAAATGCGCGGTACTGAACCTGCAGGTTTAGAGAACATCACTTTCAGGATACTAGATGTCAGGAATGAAGCCATTTCAAAAAGTAAGCAACCTGGCTACCTTGAAATAATGAGGGTGGACCCACACGTCATAACTACATACACATGCACATTTTCTAGCTGTTACCCACCAACAAACAGCCAACAGTGAATAATAATAATAATAACAATAATAATAATAATCACTAATTGCTATGCATTACTAGGTAACTGCTACGAAATATGCATGTGTAAACAAAAACCTAAATAATAACAATAATAATAATGATTATTATTGTTATTATTATTATTACAAATGATTATAAATAATGATAATTTTTATTGCTATTATTATTATTAATAATAATATTATTATATATTCTTTAACTTACACATTTTACACACAATTTACTACTACTACTACTACTATTAGTAGTACACGTTGTCTTAGCAGTTACCCACTAAACATAGCAATTAGTGAATATTATAATAACTATTATTATTATTATCATTATTATTATATTATTATTATTATTATTATTATTATTATTATTATATATTCTTTAATTTACACATTGCCTAGCAGTTACCTAGTAATGCATATAAATTAGTGAACAAAAAAATGATTGTTATTTTATTATTATTATTATTATTATTATTATTATTATTATTATATTATGTTTCTTTATTATATAGTTTTATTGTTTTACTATTTAAATTTTTATTTTATTATTATTTCATACTCTTGGCAGCTCAAAATGCTTAACAGATCTCTCATCAGTAATAGCAGAAATAAATTTTTTGTAATCTGCCAAAATATCATTCATAAATACCACTAAAATGTGGTTAGAGTTAAATGCTGAGTTAGATAGACGTGATTTTGAATGTGTATTAGAAGTGAGCACTGAGCTGGACTGTCCAAGCTGGAACTGAGCTCCACAGTTCAGAAGCAGAGTAACTCTCTCCAGGCTGTCCGTATGTCACAGAAGCTATCGGCAGAAGGTCCGTATCTACAGATCTAAGATCACAAACTGAAACGTAAACAGAGGAAGGTTCTGTGTGACATGAGCAGGTGCTAGATTACGCAGAGCTTTACAGACCAGCAGCAGAACCTTAAACTCTATTCTAAACGCATTATTTATTTTTTTCAGTTTTATAATTATATTTTAAGCCCATCAATAACAGTAACAGATTAACACTCAGTTAACTTCACAGCATACCACTCAACAAGCTTAACACTGTCAGCGAAAACCAATCTTCAGCAGTCCTGAAAAGCAGCTCAGAATCAGTCCAGCTCTTATAAGCTGCTGTGCTGTTCCAAGAAAAGTACATCAGGCCAACCAAGCATAATGAACTCGCTGGTCGTGCGGCCACTCTGGCTAAACGGCTCCTTCGCTGTGCTCTACAGGTCAATAAATGACCAGCTTTGGCCCCCAGCAGACGTCCAATGAAAGGAGCCGTCTGAGATTCAGCCTTCTTTTATTTGCTTACAAGACACTCAGTAGCTCTGTACAGGGGAACTCCACCAAAATTCTCAAAATTCCTGCACTGTGTTAATTTAGATGTAAACAAAGATATTCAGATATTCTTAATCGTACAATAAGCCTAAAACCTCTATTTACATATGCAGATAAATATTTTACTGTAACCAGAAATAAAAAACAAACTCTCAAAATGCACATGCAGGTTGCACCGGGCAATTTGGGTAGTAAATAAAACGGCTCTAGACATGGTGACCCCTCGGTTCCCATCACCACCACTGTAAAGAACATCTCCAAGTTTCAATACAACAGTCTGCAAGGTCCTCTACAATCAGAAAGCCTTTCACAGCAAACCCAAGCAAAACGACTCATAACCAGTGACTTCTGAAGGAGATTTCAGAAATCGGTGGAGTTTCCCTTTAAGCATGTGCCCTACAGCTAAGGCTGGTGAAGGGCATAAAGGGCACTGTAAACCACTATGGCAGGGGGTATCGGTTACAGGCAGCCCTGCAATGAGGGGTAGAAATAATCAGAGATGACTCAAACAATGACCCAGAGAGACAGACGGTCACCAGCCACACAGTAGACGATGCCACTTTACGCATATACACACACATATGTGCATATACATACATACATACATACATACATATATATATATATATATATATATATATACACATACTGTTATTCCTCTTGCAGCTTACCACTACCAAATTTAAATTAGCAATAATAATAATAATAATAATAATAATAATAATAATAACAACAAATTATATAATTAATATTCATAGTGGTGCACGTGGACAGCTTGGACGGCTTTAAAGGTGAAGGTCGTCCCCGAGCACATGGTCCCCAGACACTTTAGTGAAACCCCAGTCCAGCCCAGTCTAAATTTGCCCTGTCCTGTTTAGGGCTGCTCATTCGTGCGTGCAAAAACTCATTCCAACTAAACCCAGACACAACAAACCAGCAGACCCCAGTGGTCTGCGCGACCACCGCCGCAACACGCAGGACAAACGCGTCCACCAACCAGCACGGACCACACAGACGACCGAGCGCAGTGATGAAGCTCAGAGTGAGAAGCGCGCGGAAGCTCTGGTCTCCTACCTCTCAGTCCACACGCTGTCGCTCCTCGAGCGCGCCTCGAGCCCAGCCAAGCTTGCGCGAGGTTTTCAATGCGTGAAACGTCACTGCTACGTAAGGACCACGTGAGCCTGCAGCCTGAGTGCCTGCTGAGGGGGCAGAGTTGCACATGCTAGGGGGAATATGAGACCTAAACTGTGGCCTGTGTAAAAGCTAGTTTGTGTTTTAGGCTTTTGGTGGAAGATTTAAGATTTTAAGATTAATGTGCCGTCTGTTTTCTGACCCCTGTATAAGCTGTTAACATCAGCAAAAATGCACTAAAATATGATATACTGTATATACGTGCATCAAATTTCCTCATTTCTGAACCTGATCATGGGCTATATTCAAAATGACACACTGTATACTACAGTAGTATGTACTGCACACTGTATACGCCCCATGTGTGTGGTATACAGTACAGTAACTAGTTCTGACCTACAGTGTGGTATACTAATACAGTTACATGACCATTTACCTCACATTTACCTCAGAGCTGTTATTACTGTTTAGAGCTAGCTGCTGCTAACGCTGCTATATTAATCTTCAGACCTGTATATTTAACTTTCTGATTCTCATTCTGATAAATATACCCCACTACAATCACTACACCCACATTTACCTCAGAGCTGTTATCACTGTATCCACTGTTTAGAGCTAGCTGCTGCTAACGCTGCTCAGTTTACCTGAGATATGGTTAGCCTAGCTGTTAGCTCCCCTCGGCTATTCCACTCTAAAACTGATCCTCTAAAGTGAGTTCATCTTTTATTGATCTTCAGACCTGTATATTTAACTTTCTGAGGCTCATTCTGATGAACACACACCCCACTACAACCACTACACCCACATTTACCTCAGAGCTGTTATTACTGTATCCACTGTTTAGAGCTAGCTGCTGCTAACGCTGCTCAGTTCACCTGAGATACGGTTAGCCTAGCTGTTAGCTCCCCTCGGCTATTTCACTCTAAAACTGATCCTCTAAAGCGAGTTCATCTTTTATTAATCTTCAGACCTGTATATTTAACTTTCTGAGGCTCATTCTGATGAACACACACCCCACTACAATCACTACACCCACATTTACCTCAGAGCTGGCTGTGTTTAGCTCCCCAGTGTTACCTGCCACCATTTTCTCTGGCTGAAGCAGGCTGAGAGCTGGTAAGGCCACAGTGCATGATGGGATGCAGTACACCATGAAGATAGCTCCACCTGTATACTAGAAACTCCAACTGGAGTAGAACACCATCCGGGGATCTTCAGTGCACTACAGATCTTCAGTTTAGTCATGTACAGCATATTACATACTACATACTACTTTTAGGTAGATTTAGTATGAGAGTACTATGTACTATGCCATTTTGAATACATCTCTGAGCAGCGTTAGCAGCAGCTAGCTCTAAACCTGGGCTGGGATAACAACAGAGGTGTTCCTTCAGGGGCGCTCCACTTTTGCTTTTGCTGCAGCAAAAAAGCTGGTGAGGGTGCTGCTCGTGTGTGCTGGAGCCAACCATGCCCCTAGTGCCTGCCATGCTGAACCCGGGTTCCGCTAACGAGCCTTGATAGGTTGCTTTTAGCGCCGTCTTTGCTGCACTGCCTCTTCCCTGCTGTCCTTATCCTGGCTTGCTCCTCTCTGCTGTACCAAGAGGGTACTGCTCTTCTCCAGTCCACTGGAGGGCGCTGGCCCACTTCTGACACCACTGTGGCTTTACGTGAATGGACTCAGTGTTTTAGGTGTATGCCACAGCAAGGCGGAACCACATCACAGCTGACTCGGCCGGGAAGTATGCACTTACCCTCTAGCCATGTATCGCCCGTACATAGCGGTCACCTAACACCGCACCAATACCACAAAACCAAGAAACTGACTTTTCCAGCCGCACTTTATCACAATTAAACAGGCTTCTTATTGCTGTGCCTTTAAGACCGACATATGCAAATGAGCTTTGTTCTTACTGGCTGCTCTGAGTTGCAGTTCGTTTAAAAAGCGGCCCTGGCTTAAACACTTACTACGACTCTTATGTGATTGGGTGGGACTAAACTAGCAAGGCTAATATATTAATGAGTTTTGTGACATAACAAAAACAGCCCGTATGGACTCTATGGCTCTTTAAATGAGTGAAGACCTCAAACTGAACTCAGTTCAGATACATGGATACGTGCACGAATGCTGACATTTGTGCCGAGACTTAGACACCCGAGTCTAAGCGTGTTAAAACGGCGTTTTGGCGTGAACCCGTAAGTCGCTTGGTGACTGAGATGGATGAGCAGCATTACCTCACTCAACCTCGCTACAGGCATTCAAGCATTTTGTAGAGCTGAAGATAAGAATGCTTTTACACTCTGAGAAAGGTTACTGCTCGGCGTATCTCTCCGCTCGCTCACCACGCTTCATTTCCCGCGCCGGTTTAGCCAGGGTCGTTATGTAGATTGGGCAGGGGCGGCTGAAATTGTGTCCGGTTTCTTTGCTCGCTCTGCGCCTCCACAAGAGGCACTGAGGAGGTGAATGAACAGTAATGAATAGGTGGCTTTCTTTTCAGACTGTCTGCTCAGCAGACTTTGCCCTATGGTCTGAAGTGGGACAGAAAGGCCTGCTCCAGCCAAAAGCATCAAACCCAGAGACCGGGAGATGCTGAGGACAGCGAGCTGCAGGCACGACCCTCGTGGTTTTCTTTTCTCACGTAATTCTACAGCACCTGTGAAAATATGGCAGCGGTCAAAACAGTTGCTGTACGGCTCACCGGAGCTGGATAAACAGCTCCATGGAACATTTTCACCAGCCTCCTAAATGTTCTCGGTTTATCCAGCTAAAATAGCTGTGGACTTCCAGGACGATGCACTGGGTGGCCAAAAGTATGTGGACACCCGGCTATATACAAGTTGGCTGGGATATCCTAATTCCAAAACCATGGGAAATAATATGGAGCTGACCAGCTATTTAAACAATTCCGCTCTTCTGGGAAGCCTTTGCCTAGGAATTCAGAATGTGTCTGTGGGAATCTGTGTCCCTTCTACCAAAAGAGCTTTTGTGAGGTCATCAACTAATGTTGAACAAGAAGGCCTGACTCGCATGGACATTCCAGTTCATCGGCTCCAGTACAGTACACTAACACATTACACTTACTGAGTTACCAAACACCAACACACTACTTACAGCACACTAACACATTACACTTACTGAGTTACTGTACACCAACACACTACTTACAGCACACTAACACATTACACTTACTGAGTTACTGTACACCAACACACTACTTACAGTGCACTAACGCATTACACTTACTGAGTTACCGTACACCAACGCACTACTTACAGCACACTAACGCATTACACTTGCTGAGTTACCAAACACCAACACACTACTTACAGCACACTAACACATTACACTTACTGAGTTACTGTACACCAACACACTACTTACAGTACACTAACACATTACACTTACTGAGTTACCAAACACCAACACACTACTTACAGCACACTAACTCATTACACTTGCTGAGTTACCAAACACCAACACACTACTTACAGCACACTAACACATTACACTTACTGAGTTACTGTACACCAACACACTACTTACAGCACACTAACGCATTACACTTACTGAGTTACCGTACACCAACACGCTACTTACAATACACTAACACACTACACTTACTGAGTTACTGTATACCAACACGCTACTTACAGTACACTAACGCATTACACTTACTGAGTTATCATACACCAACATGCTACTTACAGTACACTAACACATTACACCTACTGAGTTACCAAACACCAACACACTACTTACAGCACACTAACGTATTACACTTGCTGAGTTACCGTACACCAACACAGTACTTACTGTACACTAACACATTACACTTACTGAGTTACCGTACACCAACACACTACTTACAGCACACTAACACATTACACTTACTGAGTTACTGTACACCAACACACTACTTACAGCACACTAACACATTACACTTACTGAGTTACCGTACACCAACACACTACTTACAGCACACTAACACCAGAAACTCAGACTCATCCATCGGAATGTGAAGCGTGACTCCTTCATTCCGGAGAGCATGATGTGTTGTTGCTCCTGGATGCTTCCACTTCACTACAACAGCACTTACAGTTAGCCGGAGCAGATGGAATGGGCCACGTTTAGTGTCACTGGGATCTTCTATTCTGCCAGTGTCTGTCTACGTAGAGTCCATGGGTATGTGCTTACGACTGCTGGGCTCCGAAATATTCCCACACGGCTCGGAATACTAATATGGAGATGGAGGGTGAAGTACACAAGGGCCTTGCATAGCTCTCCAAGGCCTGTAACAGAGCTATTACAGTCATGATGGACTGCAGCTTCAGTGGCCTAAATAGTCATTACAGAATTACGGCTCTCTCGCAGTTTGAACAGTGAGTGACAGTAATATGATTTCGCCTTCGCAGCATGGTAGCTAGCGCTTTTGTTCTTTAATTGCTGTTTTGGCTAATGACACTCTCGCTCTCTCTCTCTTTTTCTCTCGCGCTTTCTCTCTCTCTCGTTTCTGTTGCTTGGTGATTCCAGTTTGGTTCCTCGGTAAGCTGCAACCAGTAGCGCTAAGCCCTAGTTTGGTAGTTCGGTGCATGTTGGGGTATCCTAAAGGCCTTAACCCAACTGTAGGCTGGGGCTCTATGGATGTTGTTTTAGCCAGTGTGATTTGATGGGCATAGCTAGCACCATGGTGTTTGTCAGGCTAGGCGGTATTCTGTATCACTCAGCCTCGTCTGTTTGCCAGAACTCAGGACATTATCCTACAGGACTACATTACCCAGCATGCATTACCAGGCCTTGGCTTCTAGCTGTCTTGTGTCTACATTTGACTTGTCTGAAGGCCAGAACCATGTGTACATGGGGAATCCAAATGAATCCAAACAGTACACCTACTCTATGAGCCTGACGTTGAGGTCTGATGTACCTAATCGTGCCCCCACCACAGAACATCCCTTGGCCATCGTTGTCATTCCTCCAAGTGGGAATCAACGTTTGTTCCCTTTTATGCTTGTGCATTTTTGCATTAGCCCACCCCCTGACAATTATCTGGCCAAGTGTGACTGGAACATACCATATAGTGCACTAGCTGGACTGGACGGGTCTCTGGATGTAGGCCAAATCAGTGTTCAGACACTCATCGGCATTTCCGAATTGAGCCCCAGATTTGGTGCATGCCTTCCCTGGCGGTTTATTGGTTGTCCCAGGTAGTTCCACAGATTTCCAAGAGGATTTTGTGGGCCAGTCCAGATGTGTGAACGCTCTGGAACGTTCCATCGTGCCAACCAGTCACATTTGCAGCCCTGTGAACGCAGGAATTGTCATTATTCTTTGAATACCAGGATAGGAATGTTGTGTTCCTCAGCCTGGTTTGTCCAGCAGCTCAGTGTAGACACCGTGGCCCAAACGGATGGCCACAGAATCGACCCATTTCCATGCAATTAAAACCCCCAGAACATCACAGAGCCTACAGCAGTTTAGCTCCGCCCACTCATATGCTGGAAGCTATAAGGAGTGTTTTAGCTCTGGATGGCACAAGACTGGGCGAGCAAATCGACCACAGAACCTTTAGCTAATGTTTGCTGTGTGCTACTTGTTTACGTCGCGGTGGAAGAGTCTTTTAGGTCTGAAGACAGATTACAACACTGCCCTCTAGTTGTTGGGGGTTCAAACCCAGCCACCGTCGGCACCAGTCTTTATATTACACTATAAATCAATACTCTTCGAACAGAGCTTTTAAGTCTGAGGCCAGGCTTAAAGCCAGATTAACAAATCCAGTCTTACGCGGAGAGAGTACAGAAAGGCTGGAATGGGCGTGTTTGGTACATATATCTGGATGTAAAGATTAATAAACTAATTAACTGCATGAGAACGAGTGCGGGATATGGGCCCTTTAACTACTGAGGCCGTCTCCGGGGCATCCTTGTAGAGGAATGAAGCTCACACATGGCCTTGTGTTTTATTAACACCGCAGACTCACACAGCGCTCGCATTTTCCTCTGGCCTGGCCACAAGACTGAATTAGTTACTGTAAACTGTTTTAATCTTCCAGCTGGCATTTAGAGACAAAGCTTGGAAGCCCCCCTCTGCGTTAGACAGCAGGTTCGGTTAATGGCACTGCTCTCCCAGAGCGTTAGCAGGGATCCCAGAAGAATTTGTACTGTAGCATTTCATCTCTGCCATTTCACTGGGAATTACAAATCCTTGTTGTTTCAGTATGTCCATATAAGCTCACCAGACCTAACATCCTGTAGCACCTCCACTAGCACCAATAACAGCTGGGATTGGATTGGGCTTGGACTGGACAAGTGTCAGGATGTAGCCACATCAGTGTTCAGACACTCTGGCATCAGAATTGGCCAGTTGGGTCAGATTTGGTGGATGCCTTCCCTGTCACAGTTCCGAGGAGAATTCCCTGTAGACTGGGATTTTAGCCACCGCTGGTAGACCCATATGACCGTACACTTGCATACACCTGCAGATTCAGCTACTTCCTTCACACTATGGTCTTTGGCCACGCCCACATGCTCAGTCCCTCCTTTTAGCCAATCATTAGCATCTGCTCTGAAGCGTTTTCCACACATTCCGAGACATTCCCTGCACTGTACCAAAATGTACAATGGTGTACTTCATGATATCAGAAACACCTCCCTTATAGCACCACCTTGTTGGCGTGCAGTTAGAGGCATGTAGCTCTTTGTTAATGCACAGTTTGTGTTAGTCATCATCATCAGAGGTCAGCCTCTGATCCTAGAGCTGCTCTTGGCTGGACATTTTGGGCGGTGGACCTAAAATTATAATACTCCAACATATTCATTCTCTCTATCTGCCCATCTGAACCGTACGGTCAATTACTACCGGGAAAAACCTGACACGTTTGAGGGAACCCACTGACTCAGAACTGACTCTATTCTAAGTGGAATGGTGAGTCGGTTCTATTCTTATCTGCAGGGGAATTCTTAGCCATGCTAACCTACTGTATGACACAGATGTGAGTGATAAAGATATTTACTGTGTGCTAAGCTGAACATCAGGAAAGTGTCAGGGAGTCAACAATTACATATATCATCAGATGTTTGAGATGTTCGTTACCCTCATTACAGCGTCCCTTCTTTTCAGGAGGCTCACTTTCAAAGAGCCTTCCAAAGTTCAGTCTTAGAAGCTGGTTTAGCATGTTCTGCTTCTCCTCATCGTCCAAATAACCCCAAACACATTCGGTGGTGTTGAGGTTCTGGACTCTGAGGTGGTCAATCCAGTGTTCTGAGAACACCAACATCTCCTTTACTCAATGAGGAACTTCTTGGAACAGCTGCACACCATTTCAGACCTCCATAGTGTTGAGGTGTCTTCTCACAGTGGAAGAAGGATGGACCGAATCACCAGTGGAGGTTCTCAAATCTGAAGCAAGAGTGGATCTTGATGTTCTCCTGTCTGTCTCTCAAAGATGGGAGCTTTAAGTGCTGTATATCTGATGGGTCTTCCAGGTGGTTGTTAGGAGTCCCATTTTATTATATACGTAGTTGTGTTGTATTTGTATTACAGAGTTATTGCACACATACTGTATATATGACTGGAGGTGGTCAGGAGAGTCCGGAACCAAACCGGTGTTCTTCTAACTCGCTAACAATGAGTTCTTACTTTGCATGTTTAAGGTGGTAGTACCTTCAGGCTCCTGCGGATGGCGCTGCACGAGGTTGATGGGGCTATAAATACCTGTGGGGTGTGAGTGATGGGATCCATAGGTTGGGAAGACGTTCCACAGTGCAGGGAGTGTCTCGTTCCATGTGTGGTAAACGCTCCAGAGCAGATGTTAATGATTGGCTAAAAGGAGGGACTGCATGTGGGCGTGGCCAAAGACCATAGCGTGAAGGAAGTAGCTGAATCTGCAGGTGTATGGAAGCGTACGGTCATACGGGTCTACCAGCAGTGGCTACAATCCCAGTCTACAGTGAATTCTCCTCGGAATTGTGCCAGGGAAGGCATCCACCAAATCTGGACCAACTGCGCTAATCTTTGATGGATGAGAGTTGGAACACTGATGTGGCCAACATCCAGAAACTTGTTCGGTCCGTGCCAAATCCATTCCCAGCTGTTACTGGTGCTCGTGGAGGTGTTACATGCTGTTAGGTACGCTTCAGTCACAGGTGACTTTTTGTTCGGTGAGATATAATCATATATATACACGTAGTATATTTATATAATGTTCAGGTGTATGAACTAGATGAGATCTTGTTATGGGAGAGAAGCTCTGTTTGTTTGTGTTTCTCACTGTTCTTATCAATCCAGGTGAAACCGCCAGAAACACTCCCCCCCGCCTTTAGTGCACCTGCACTGGCCTGACCCGCATGACTCCTGTCATCTTCTCTGCTATTAGAGATAGGACGTGTATGTGTGTGTGATGGGGGGGAAGGTGGGAGTTAGCGAGTCTGCTCAGACACCTCACTCTTAATCCTCACCTTGGCAGCAGCAACATAACCAGCTTTTGTTCTCACCGGGTTTCTCATGCTCTGCACTGGATGCAACCAAATACTGTAATTACATGCCCAGGACGTAAACACTGATTTCCATATCCCTTCTGATCGGCACGGTTGACAGATTACTCGCTTAAACTGTCTCAGAAAATCCTCTTTTAAAGCCCCCATCCGTTCACATGGTTATACGTCTATGAGTTAATTGCAGCTTGTATGGAGTGGAGGCCAGAAAGCACGGCCTCGGCGTAAAACGCACGGCCTCCGTGTTCCAGTTGGCTTTCTCTCTGCATCTGTAGCGCTGGCACGATCCGCTGGCACGGACAGGACCTCAAGGGTATCGAAGGCTGTTAATACAGAATCTGTCTGGTCGTAGCTGCAGGTACAGTCTCTACTCCACTGGGAAGGCTTTACACTAGATGTTGAAACATTGCTGTGAGATCATGAGTGCATTCAGTCATAAGAGTATTAGGTCCTGGAAGATCAGTTCTGGATAGGGCGGCCATTTTGAAAACCCCAAAAAGGAGGACATCCCACCCCCAAAAGGAGGACATCGTAAAGGTGGGAGGGGTGGGGGTTAGGCATGGTACTAGAACAGAATTAAAATCATAAGCTAAACTATATAACCTATAAATGATGCTTTACTCACCTAATTGGGAAGGTGGATGACCTTTGTGAGTAAGACGGGAGCTAGCGTTTGGAGGGCTGCCCTGGGGTTAGCTGTAGCTGTCACATGACCTAGTTAAACCAATGAAATGCAAGGCATTTCTTTCAACACAGACGTGAGCCAATGACACATGTAATATTGTGGGCAGGTGAACATTTTAAGTTGCTCATCCGGAAAAGAGGACTAATAGGCATTTGTGTAGGTGTTGTGCCGGACGGAGGACTGGGAGTTGAAAAAAACGGATTGCCCAACTTGAATCCAGATGTGTGACCACCCTAGTTCACTTCAACTCATCCTAAAACCTCTGGCTGGAGTTCCATCATTCCAGAAAACACAGCTCCACTGCTGCACAGGCCAATGCTTAGTAGGGGGGAGGTATTTCCCATTAGCCCACTTTTGGCCCTGGACATGGCTTAAAGTGTCCCAGAGCTGTTGTATGTAGACCACAGGCTAAAAGCTGTGTACAGTATGAAGATGGTACAGCACCCTGGTATTACACTATGGTATTCTAGGTGTTGTTAGTGACAGTGACATTCCACGTGGTTGCGGATGCTAATTCAGGAGCTTGCTAAAGGCTTTGCTAGGTGCTTACGATGTTATCCAAAGCCGTTGCTAAATCTGGCTGGCTAGTTAGCTAAACGTATCGGCCAAAATGATATACTGCGCCGGTTGTCTACGTTTAGTAAGAATATTCTTCCATGCTGATTGTGAAAATACAAGCAAAAACACTCTGCTCTGTGGAAGCTAGCAGAAATGCTAACACATGTGTTAGCGTCCCAAATAGACTACCATGGTAAAGTCTTCATAAAACAATAATCCAAACGATGGTCAACACACGAGTCTAGTTCTAGTTTCTAGTTCTAGATATCTTCACCTGGAACAGTAAATTCATTCATTTATCTTCTCGCCATCCTTCTGGGTCGCTGGAGGCGCTGGAGCCTTTCCCAGCACTCACTGGTTGGAAGGCAGGAAACACCCTGGACAGGCCGCCAACCCATTACACGCCATACATCCGGACCACAAGATTGCGAAGGTGTCTGTGGGAATCTGTGCCCATAGACATTCACCTAGGGGGGTAGTTTAGCATCTCCAGTTCACCTGACTGCATGTCTTTGGACTGCTGGAGGAAACTGGAACACCCACAGGAAACCCATGCAGACAGGGGGATACCATGCAAATTCCACCAGTAAGGACGCTGGTTACTGGGCTTGCAGTGAGGCAAAGGTGCTCCCCACCGTGCCAGCAAAGGTCACAAAGACAGAGGTCCTATTAGTATCAGTCTTGAGCAAGAACCACTGGAATACAGTAACACTGGAACCCTGGTAGCTCCACTCACTGTGCTACCACTCGTTTTTTTTACTACCACACTTTCCTCCCTTGTTTTTGTTCGTAAGGCCACAAAGTGAGCCAGCTTCCTGTGTTTTTGTAGCTGGTGTTTGTTAGAGCTTTACGGGTCCAACCATAGACACTACAACCTGTTCGGAAAGAATATCATGACCTTCAGCTGGGACGATGAGGCGTAGTGTGTGAGGTCATGCAGAGTGGCACTCGGAGCGTGCCGTGCTCTTGGTTGAAAAGCTCTGTTGTGACGGCTGTCGTTGTACCACTGTATTTAATATGTAGCTGATTAAAGTAATTGTGACCGGGGTGGTGTTTCGGAAGTGCCTAGCCTCTTCGGAAGTTGTGTGGGCGTTTCTTACTGCCTGTTGAAGTGCCCATGTTGGCACCGAAGTGGGATTTAGCTGCCAAACTGAACGAATTCAAGTGGTGTATCACCAAATTCAAAGGCGGGTGGCAAAGAAGACAAAGCCCAGGGGAGCTCTACGCCTGCTATGCCTTCACAGATCCAGCCAACCAAGAGCAAGTGAGCTGACTGAGGAAGCTAGTGAAGGAAAGAGCATAGCAAGGCTTGGCAGCAGAGTCCAGCAAGAAAGACACAGCACGCATCTGCCTACTGCACCCTAAGAGCAATACTCACAACCACACTGCTGCAACTGGTCACCTGGCATCACGGCTTAACAGTGGCCTTTACCACGATTCACCATGAGTCTGGCACCAATGGGGAAAGTGCTCATAGACCTGCTGGCAGAACAACATGACTGGCTAGCAATTATGACTGTAGCCCTCCACTGCTTTGGCCATGTGCTGGTGGCATTGGTGGTCAAGTGGCTGCTTCTGAAAAGGTGGACCCTATAAGGAGAAGCTTCCTGAACACTCTACAGCCCGCAGAGCTGAGACTACATGTTCAGCTTGCCGCACTGACAGGCCTTTCAAGCAGCCGTCGGATTTCATCTTCTCTGCCGCAAGCAACACAGTGCTACATGGCGGAGGAGCTTGACAAGGAGATGGCATGCTGAGCAGGCCCCAGTCGAGTAGCTGTGTAGAGAAGGAGGGCATAACTTGCCAGTCAATGCCGCAATACTGAGCTGGCGGGAAATGGAAGTCAGGAGAGCTTCTGCTGCCATGAAGTTTGGGTTGGGTGGAGCATAGCTGGGAAACACTGCCCTCATTGAAAGCTCCTCATCAGTGTTGTTGCTAGTTCCAGGCATGCTCGCACGCTAGCCCCCAGAGTGGCACACCTGTTACGTCCATCATGGACTCAAGTCTATCAATGATGACCATGTATACATGAGATAGAGGAGGCATCTCCTAGTCTGGGATGGAGTTCTGGCTTATGCCTTTATATGATATGTATATATTCAGATTTCATTTTCGCGGTCAGGGCCATGCTTGACCTCAGGAAAGAACTGATAGGTTTGGAGAAAGGACAAGTCTTCCGCAGAGCTGAGACTGAGGAGAGCCTGGGCACCCTGGCAGCATGGCAGCCCTGTGGGAGAAGCCGCTGGCTCTGGAAGAGCTGAACAAGGTGCATCACAGCTGGCTGGGGCACGTCCAAGGGTGGGGGGCACTGACAGGTCAAGAGCACCATGAGTTTGTGGGTAAAGCCGCTAATGCTAGACAAGCTGACTAAGCGGTGCCGGTGGGTGGAAGTTTGTTGGTAGCCCATGCAAGTGGCACCCTTCCGAGCCATCAACGATGCAGTGGGTGACAGGGAACGTGGAAGGCAAGTGAAAGGAGTGCTGCTGCCGTCATCCTCCTCCATCATCCATCATCCTCTGAGTCACCAGAGCTTTGAGGAGTTCCACAGTGATGCTCCACACAGTTCCACACAGCTGCTGTTTGGCTGCCTGCCAGGGGCGGGGGAGTACAGAGCACCCAGAGCAGGGTACATTTAAGATCTGCTGTGCCAAGGATAAGGCGCCAGAGAAGGGGGCTTTGTTTGGACTAGGTGGACTGGTGGTTTGCAGGGTTGGATGGGCCCACCACCCTCAGATGCCTGTTCAGAGCGTTGTGCCTGTATACACAGTGGCCTCCGTGGGTTCGTTTACACCGACACCTACCACAAAGGCATATGGCATACGGTTAATAGCCATGGACTTGGACAGTGGACATGGTCACTCTAAATGGAACCCAAAGGGCAGGTGCTTCAGCCACAAGGGAACTAACCCCAAGCCAAACTGACCCCAAGCTAAACTAATCTGTAAGCTATGCGGCTTTGAGAGCGAGAAACTGTGTGAGTGAGGACCACTCATACAGACCCCGAGTCCGTTTGAGGGGTTGATCATTCACAAAGTGCCGAGCTCTTTCTTCTGAACAGTATCAGTGCCACGCATTCTCCCCAGCCCAACCGTGCGGCCGCACCTTCTGAGAACTGCCGCTTATCTGTGTCTCGCATACAGAGCACACCAATGAGAGATGGGGGGAGGGGGAGAGGGAGAGATGTGGAGTTGGCCCCCCTATGGCAGCCATAAAAGCGCCCACTCTCCTGGGAGGGCTTTCTACAAGATTGCGAAGGTGTCTGTGGGAATTTGTGGCCATTCAGTCAAAAAAGCACTGGTGGGATCAGACACTGTGGTTTGGACGAGAAGGCCTGGGTCGCAGTCAGCGTTCCAGCTGAGTCCTAAGGTGTTCTGTGGGGTTAAGGTCAGGGCTCTGTGCAGGCTACTAGAGTTCCTCCGCACCCGGTTTGTTCCTAATGTCTGTATGGAGCTGGTCTTGTGCACAGGTGGGGCAGGGTCATGCTGGAACAGGAAAGGGACCTCCCCAAACTGTTGACACAAAGTTGGAGGCATGTAATTGTGTAGAAGGTCTTTGTGTGCTGTAGCATTAACATTACCCATCACTGGATCTAAAAAACAACAGTCCTAGAACATTAACCACTTATGCGTTGGCGCTATGCATTCCAGTAGGCAGCTTTCTTCTGGATTTAGCCACCCAACCCAGATTCATCCATCAGACTGCCAGATAGTGAACAGGGTTTCCGTTGCTTCATTGATGGAGTGCTTTACGCCTCTCCAGCCAAGACCTAGCATTGTGTATAGTGGCTTGTGTGTAGCTGCTCAGACATGGAGATCCACTTCATGAAGCTCCGGCTGCACGGTTCTTGAGCCCACTCTGTCGGTTTGCACTTACAGTTGACCGGGGAAGATCTGGCTGACCAAAAACAGACTTTTGGCAAAGGTGGCATCACAGTGTGCCACCAGTCACTGAGCTCCGTTGTGGCACCCTTTCTGCAGTTTCCAGTGTTTGTCTATGGATGCACCTGTTACCAATGAGTGAATCACCTGAAGGTGTCCATATACTTTTGGCCATATAGCATATCTTATTTAAGGGAAGTCTATTCATTCATTCATTCATTCATCCTTGAAGCTGCTTATCGTTCTGGATCAGAAGGTAGGAAACACTCTGGACAGGCTGCCGGGCCATCACAGGGCAGACACACTCACTCACTCACACCTTAACTTAGCATCTCTAGATCAACTGACTGCGGTTTTGACTGACTGATGCTTGACTGACTGTACAAGGAACCCAATGCACCTGAAGGAAACCCACGTAGACAGAGGGGGAACATGCAGACCCCACACAGAAGGAGCCCAGGTGCCCCAGCTAGGAATTAAACCAAAGCCTTAAGGGAAATTCAGTTATATGAAAATATATAAATATCGTTGTGGTCCAAAGAAAAACATGTATCACTATTTTTGTTGATTTTTACTTTTATGCCTCATTTGATCACATGGGCTGCTATTTACACTGTCTGGAAATTTCATGACGAATGGACCAACAGAAATGGCCCAAAGTTACTTGGAAAGACATCTGGTTCCATTGACTTCCATTTAAATTAAATTCCGTTTTTGGCCTCTCCTGTGAAGTTGCCATTTTGGACCATTTTGGACTACTGACTATAACAAACCACAGGCATACAGAATTGGGGGGGATGCCATGACAAACCCTCTCCCTTCTGTTCCCTTGTGATTACACAGAATGACGCTTTCACTGGTTATGCTGTAAAGTGTTTCCTAAGGTGTGCCCGTGCTGTCAGGCCTGCCAACTTTGTGATTTTCCTGCCATATTAAGATTTTGATAATGCCAACAGGAAAGACGTTCTCATGTTTCTAGCCTTCAGTACAGCAGGACTGAGTGGCTCAGGCCTCACATTTTTCTTACTGATGGAAGATGGAGGGGTCATAATGGGTCATTAAAGTTGTAAATATAATTTTCAGAAACAGCCTTTTCAGAAAAATAATAATCTCTGTGCATTTAAAAACTGTTTAAGGAGATCCGTTTGTGAGATCTGACACCCAAGACAATAATCTGGGTGGTCCGAGGGTGGACCAGTAGTGGCAAACAGTCAGCAGACTGACCTTATCAAGCCAGCAGTCGGATGTATGCTTGCTATCTGTGTGAGGTTATAAGAACATACATTGTTCTAGGTATAGGCTGTATGGCAAATTAGCAGGGTAACTACAATATACAGGCTATACTGGACAAACCTACCAACCGGAGCCTGGACAGCAGAGCTGCAAACTAGGTAGGTGGCCAGATTACAAAATTCAGGTTGCCATTACTGGTAAAGGTCATAATAAAAATACATACAGACATACAGAAGTAGTGTCTCTCAGTATGGCGTCGAGCCAGACGTCTCGTCATGGAATCGTAGAGGTTCCTAATGGTGTTCTGTGATAATCCATCCCATGCAGCTTCAATATTCTCCCACAATTCCTGCAGATGGTGCGGTAGGGGTGGAGGTGGAGTGACACCAGGCCTTCTGGACGAGTGTCAACAAACCATTCATCTTGGTGCTGACCACGGTGCCTCCACACACGGATTCGTTGGGCATCTCCACCAAGACGAAAGCGGGACTCGTCACTGAAGATGACCCGCTGCCATTCTGATTCACTCCATGACAGTCTGGTACGACACCACTGCAGTCTTTGGTGATGGTGACGTGGTGTTAAGGACAGTCATCGTAACAGTCAGTGTCCATATAGTCCTGCGTGGTTCTGGTACTAACAGGATGATTCATGGAGGACACCACTGCTCGCTGAATGTCCGCAATCGTGGCTGTTGGGACAGCAATAAGGCCCATACTTGCTTATGCAACAACTTGAATCATATGTCTCACAACGTCAAACCTACACCCCACCAAGTTTCATTCCTGTTGGTTGATTCCATTTGGGTGCAGCTACATGTGCAGCCATTCTGTTGACGATGTGTGTTAATACATTACATGACTTTATGTACATCTTTTCAGCTGCTGGTGCTGCTGCTTCTCAGAACTCAACGCTGTGCTGCTGTGTTTGAACGAGGCGCGAGGTTCGATTTCAGAACGTGATATTCACTTTATTATTTAGCTGCTTCTTTTGGCAGAAGCCGCACCATTGTGAGCACCAGGGGACACGAAATATAAGAAGATAAAATATTGTTGCTTCTCTTACTGAGTGACCAGAAGGCCACGTAGATAATACAAACTTGCTCTGAGATCCTGTATAAACTCATAGACTGAGAGGAACCTTGAGGAGATAACTTTATCTGAGGCTCTTCCTGCTAAGTTAGAATAAACTAACCTGTATCCCGGTCAGTCAGGGAGCTTTTGGGATGCTTTTTTTTTTCTTTTTTTTTGATGCCACGAATGGAAAATTTTGCCCAGTAAAGATGTCCCAGATACCAACCGACAGTCTTAAATCCAACACTGACCAACAACTATCTGCCTTCTCTTAGACCTGTTGACATTCAAAGGGCTTCTGAATGGTTAACTAACCAGCTAGTTAGAATGGAACTAGCTTAATTTATGACACAATTTAATAAACTCAGTCATAACAGATAAAATCCCCAATAGTCAAATTTAGTTGTGTTTCAGGCTATAATGTGAGTAATGTCATTAGTTTCTCCTGTTTTCCAGCTTTCCTCAAGCAGATAGAGCTGCTGTATTAGCACTGAGGATCCTCTGTGTTAGCTAACATTAGCAGCTAATGCTAAACGCAGTTTGGCAAATCCCTTACTCTCCAGATGAAGATAAAGTGACACCAGCACTATCATACACCAATAAGGGCTCATGGATGTATATTAGGACCGTATGATTATGTTCTGATCAGTAGTTTTAGAATTATTTCCATTAATGAGACCATTAATGTTAATGCTACAGGGCGACCGGCTAGTAGAAGCTAATGCTAATTAGCGCTTATGCTAGCGGCCACATAACGAGTGTTTTTGCTTATATTAACACTCAACAGAGAAAAATAAAAGCTTTGTTTCATTCTTCACACGGTTCCGTGTAAACGGAGACATATGTGTGCAAAGTAAAGCAGTATGTCAGTACACTGCAGCCAATAAGGTAAACTAGCTAGCTAGCTAGCTAGCTACTTAGCTTAGTTAAGATGTTTTAAGAAACATACTATGACCAGAAAAGTCATTTATCATGGTAATTATAATAGTTTTGTCTTGTCAAGGATGTGGAAAATGCATTAATGTTATATTACACGTTCAGGTTATTGTCTATGTTATTATCTATCTATCTATCTATCTATCTATCTATCTATCTCTACCCTTACCTACCCACCTCTATTTTTCTACCTCTATCGGTGCAAATTTATGATTATATGAAAAATGGATCACAGTAAGTTGTCAAGATATCCATATCCTGGTTCAATAACCTCTATATTTATTTATACCTATATAATATATCTATATATTTGTAGGTATATAATAAAGGTATATATCTATTGATTATGTGTGCATAATAATGACAGTGGTTTTTGTTAATATAGTATATGTATTAAACAAAAAGTATACATTATTTATTGTATAATGAATCCATCCATTTATTTCTTCATCCAACCAATGTATATGAAGACGGGCTTGGTTTACTTTGAAGACTTCTTGTAGACGTGCCTGGGAGGGGTGCATGCTAACCCTCTTCTCCGCCAGCGTTGATGGACGCCAGCCTTATCTTTGTTTTATTCTAGTGCACTTTCAAGGCTTTGCTGTCCTTCCTTTTCTCTATGATTTTTGAAGAGCTACGGCAGCAAAAATGTATTTTTTACCAAGTTTTAAACACATTTCCACTTTCCCTACATGCATTCAATAAGCCAAGCTAAAGGTTTATGAGATTTTTTTAAATATTTTTTTTATAGATAATTTTATGGTCTTTTTTATTACTTCCATATTAGCTCCATTATTTAGCACTGTGTCTTTTACTATACCGTCCTCTGTCTCTCTCCTGGACAAACGCTTTGTAGTATGTCTTGATTCTGTCCCCAAATGCATATTAGGTTATTATATAAAATCTTGCATAGTAAATGGTTAGTTCTTTCAAAGCGCCCTAATTTAAAATGCTCTGACTGGTGGCTTTGCCCCTTTAAATGCCTTGGTGGAGGTTTGTTTGCTGAGGTTTGTTCAGTAATGTGAACCTGTCTGATGGGCCTCAAACAATGGGTTGGGAAACACTGCAGCATTGAGAAACAGCTCCAGGTGGTATAGATCACATAGCAGTGTTCTGGCTGCTAGTCATTTCAGGACTAATGTATTGAAATGTACAGTGAGGGGCACGATTTTAGGCACACCTGCTCAAAATACCTGTTACTGTGCACAGTAACGTAATTTCCCAAAGAAATAAAGTTAAAGATGAACCTTGATTTTCAACATACTAGACAGTACGATTGTATTATTTATGTATTGGATGTTTTTAGATTGAACTCCAGGCAAAAGTTTGGGCAGCCCAAAAGATTTGAGCTCTCGGATTTTACCAGGATCCCAGATCTTGTTATCTCTGTAGCTTGTTCACAGACATTGCCAGTAAAGACCTGGTGATGCGTATTCCAAAGCTTTATTAACACTCTGACTCCTTAAACTCAGAAGCTGTCCTGAGCTTCGAACATTAAAATAACTGATGCCCAGAAAACAGAAGAAGCCATAAGATAGCAAAGCATTTCTTTTCAGGGAGGCAGTTCCTCATTGTCTAATGTCATTAAGAACGGAATGGAGGAGGTCACCTTGAGGGTCGAGAAGACCAAGAAAGCTCAAGAGAACTGCTGGAAGTATTGTTAGAAAGGCAAATCAAATCCCCTTTTGGAAAAGACCTTTAGGAAGATCTAGCAGACTCTGGAGAGGATGGTGCACTGATCTACTTCGCTGTGAAACCTGCACAAATTCCATTGCTGGAAGGTTGCAAAGGAACATCAATCAATATTTATTTGTATAGTTTACAACCAACATTGTCTCAAAGCAGAACATCTAAACAAGCCTGATGGAATTTGGAAACAAGTTCCTAAAGTTTTGACTGTAATGAGCAAAAATATGTTTGGGGAGAAAAAGTACAGAATGTCATTAAAAGATCACCTCTCCATGGGTTGGATCCATCATGCTTTGGGCTTGTGTCGCAGTCAGTGGCAACATCTCACTGGTAGAGGGAGGCATCGGTTCTGGTATATATTGGTGCATTCTGGAAGTAAACATAACACCATCTGTAAAACAGCTGAGGATAAAAAGAGGATGGCTTCTACAACAGGATAATGATCCTAAACACACCTCAAACACCATAACAGAGCGCCTCAAGAGGTCCGAGCTGAAGGTTTTCCGCCAACGTGCCAGTGCTTGTGCTGGTTCCTAGGATCCGGTTAGGAATGAGCCCCCTTTTCCACTGGTCTGAGTGCTGAATGATTACGTATTTGAATGTGGGTGGTCCTTAGTTAGGATGGAGAGGTTGGTGGACAACTCATAAAAACAACATGGCAGAACATCAGACCACTGACCCATTTTGTTGCTGCTTTCATTGTTTTCGCTCATTCTCCTGTTTGGCGGTGTCAACAACCTCATGTTGTTGCGTCAGGTGCGTCAGGGGTTCCAGATCAGCAAGTTCGTGCGGAACCGTAAAGTTTTTGCTGGCTGTGAACCAGTTTTTTTTTTCGGATAAGTGCAGAACGGTTCGAGATTTTGGCACTGGCGCCATGTTGGTGGAAAAGAGCTGAAAGTCGCCCTTATTTAAACATCACTGAATATATGTGGATAGACCTTAACAGAGCAGGGCATGCAGGACAGGCCAACAAGCCTACAGAACTAGAAGCCTTTTCATTGAAGGTATGGGCCAAAACAAAAACTGAAAGACTCTTAGATGCCACAAGAAGCTTTTACAAGCTGGGATACTTGCCAAGATAAAGACCATGCAGGGTGCCCAAACCGTTTTTGGTCTCTTGCTGATCAGAGGAGCACCAGGAACCCCAGGAGATCTGAGCTCTCTGATAACTTACCAAGATCCCAGATCTATTCCCACTATCAGAAATTATGACCTGGAGTGCCCAAACTTTTCCCAATGTATTTGATCTATTCCCACCATACCAAATGTTCTATGCTTATGTGCAGGATAACGTATGGGCCCAATTAAAACAAGGACACAGTGTCACTAGCGTTCATACAAACACGCAGCTGCTAATCACAGCATTCCATGGATTTGGCCACTAATGCTAAAATCCCATGTAATCCCGGTAGAGTAGATGATGGGAGTTCAGTAAACAAGCAACAAACCCACCTCACTATGGGAATCTCTCACACGGTGTGGTCGTGAAGGTCAGTAAGAGGTTGTGCAGCGTGAAGGACGGTCTAACAGAACTAGCTTCGGACCACCTCCTCTCTGAATGGGTACAAAGCTCATATGGTTGTTTGACCTCCTTCACCTCTCAGCACAGACAGGAGCAGTGCTCCGCGTTCCACGGTATCCAAGGCTGTGGTTTATAATGCTGTGAGGTATTTAGTGCTAAGCGAACAGCCAGTGGGCCCAGTGTTGCTAAAACAAGCTTACAAAAGACTTCCAAGCCGTTTGGCTAAAAACTCATTAGTACGGTTTTCCCTTCCTACCACAAACACAGGTGTTCAGCCAAGACACAGAGTCTGTTTAGCACCAAAACCATGAGACTGTATTAAACAGTAATTGGAAGCTTATGCTAATTAGCACCATGCAAACCAGATGCTTCAATTAGCACACACTTGCCACAAGTCTCACTTGTGCTGCTCAATTCTGTGCCAGAGGGCTGAACAAATGCCCTGCCCCACTTGACGAGCCACGCCTACTCACTCATCATTCATTCTTTCATCTTCTAAGCCATCACAGGGGGTGCTGAAGCTTATCCCAGCGCTCTGTGGGCAGAATCCCTGGACAGGCCATCAGTCCATCACAGGGCAGATATACAATATACCTGGATGCCGGGGGGGGGGAGGGGAGCACCTGGAGGAAACCCACACTGACACAACATAAAAATTCAACACAGAAAGGATCCTGGACACCCCAGCAGGGAATCTTGCTGTGAGGTGCCAGCGCTACCCACAGCACCACCTTGCCACCCATTCCCAGCCTTCCTCGCTGGTGTTAACAGGCCCTCTGTGGGTGAACAGGACCATGTTGTGTCCTTACAGGAGTAATGCCCAGCATATAGCCAACAGCCTAACAGGATCCAATAATGTTTAGAGAGAGGTTTTGGGTTTAAAGGTGCAATATGTAAGATTTTTAGTTTAAAACATTTCAACAGAACATAAAGAAATAACAATTTTGACGGTGTGTCCAAGACTTTTGTGTAATAGATATCTACTGAAGTGTATGCTAACCATCTAGCCTTGGCCTGTCTCGTAATACAACTGTGTACAAAAGAAGTGATGTGAATACAATGAGAACAAGAGCTGACTTCTGTGCTGCTTTCCACCACCAGAGATGCTCCTGGAGAGTAAAGGGAGGAAGTTTGTTCCTTCCATGCTAGTAAAGAATAAAGAAGGAGGAGGAGGGACTGTGTGTTACCTAGTTTCTGATAATAGAGGTGGACACTACAACTTTCCAGTGATATGTTGCCCCCTGTTGTTTGGTGTATGAATATGACAGTTATGTCATCTTACAGATTGCTCCTTTAATTAAAAAAAAAAGTTAAATAATAGCTACTCACAAACAGTGGATTATAGGGTTTCTGTCTTACTGACGAGCTCGGCTCAGGATCTTATAAAGCATTAAGAAGCCTAAAAATATATGGCCTCTTTATAATATGCTCTGGAGCAGCCATTGATGATCTCGGTGGCCACACCTCCTTAGCCTGTCCTCTACTCCAAGACAGCCAATGAAAGCAGTGGACATGGACATAGATGTGAATATGTGCTTTCAGACACTGTGAGAAATCCTGATGTCTATAAATGGAACAGGAAATTGAAGCCTGATTATTGTCAGAGACCACACAAGCCTGTTAGAGATTACTCAGCATCCTAAAGCAGCTTAAGACAGTTTATACAACGCTAATTGATGCTAAGCAGATAGCAAAATTGTTCAGGCCCAAATCTGGCCCACATTCCTCATTTTCATCTGGCCTACTTGCTGCATGGACTGACGCCACATAGGCATGCCACTCCTGGTTGCAAGATATGGGCCACATTTGCAGATTATGCCCATGTCTCAGACAAAAGTAAGCAACACTGCTGTATCTGTGCCTGAAGTGGACCAGATCTATTTTGGAACATGTGGGCCACATGAGTTTTTATACATCTGGGCCACTTTTGGCTTACTTGCAGTTTACCATTAGGCAGCACTGCCATATCTGCGCCAGAAGATCTACGGACCAGATCTAATTTGGAACAAGTGGGCCACTTTTACCCCACATGCATATCTGTGCTAGATGTAGACCAGATGTGTTTTGAAACATATGGGCCACGTGAGTTTTTCTGTGCCAGAAGTGGAGCAGATCTATTTTGAAACATGTGGTCCACTTTTGGCTCACATGTGTATCTGTGCCAGATGTTGACCAGTTATAACATCTGGGTGTTATCTGGGTAACCCTCCAGTACTTGTTAGCTACATTAGCCGCATTGGCTAACCCAGTATGTTTGGAGTAGAAGGGACACTGTAAATCTGAATAGAGAGACGTGCCTGCTTCCCTCAAAGCTTGGAGAGAGGCGGGTTAAACCCTGGCCCCTCTGAGGCCTACAAAAAGTCACCATTTCTAGCCATTAGTGCAGCCAATGAAGCTGGAGATGATGCAATCCTCTGCCTGACTGCGATGTACACACGAACACCCGCTCCTACCCTGGAAGGCCTTCAGTAGCGTCAGGCTCGGACTGTTTCAGGCAGATACAGTATCTGTCCAGGAACACACCAGATCACAGAGTCCTCGCCGACTGGAAGGAGTAGCCTAGCTTATCTGGATGAATTGAAAGCATACGTTGCATGCACCGTCATTCATTATGCAATTCCGGCTTCTTCGGAAAAGCCGAACTGCTACTTTGGAGAAACCTGGTGTTCATGGTGTGGAGGTTCTTTAAAAAAGCTCACAGACACTTTACTACAAACGGTTCTTCAATCAGTCGAGTGTTAGGGAACCATAAGTGGTTTCTCCATGGCTCCCTGTATTTCTAGGAATGCAGGGATAGTATCCTATTTAGATCTAGCACAGTATTACAACCATGTCTATCATACCAATACCAGCAGATCTGACCTCTAGCAACACCAGCACATCTGACCACCAGCAATACCAGCACATCTGACCTCCAGCAATACCAGCACATCTGACCACCAGCAATACCAGTATATCTGACCACCAGCAATACCAGCACATCTGACCACCAGCAATACCAGCACGTCTGACCACCAGTAATACCAGCACATCTGACCACTAGGAATACCAGCATATCTGACCACCAGGAATACCAGCACATCTGACCACCAGCAATACCAGCACATCTGACAACCAGCAATACCAGCACATCTGACCTCCAGCAATACCAGCATATCTGACCTCCAGCAATACCAGTATATCTGACCACCAGCAATACCAGCACATCTGACCACCAGCAATACCAGTATATCTGATTACCAGCAATACCAGCACATCTGACCACCAGTAATACCAGCACATCTGACCACCAGTAATACCAGCACATCTGACAACCAGCAATACCAGCACATCTGACCTCCAGCAATACCAGCATATCTGACCTCCAGCAATACCAGCATATCTGACCTCCAGCAATACCAGCATATCTGACCTCCAGCAATACCAGCACATCTGACAACCAGCAATACCAGCATATCTGACCTCCAGCAATACCAGTATATCTGACCACCAGCAATACCAGCACATCTGACCACCAGCAATACCAGTATATCTGATTACCAGCAATACCAGCACATCTGACCACCAGTAATACCAGCACATCTGACCACCAGTAATACCAGCACATCTGACCACCAGTAATACCAGCATATCTGACCACCAGTAATACCAGCACATCTGACCACCAGTAATACCAGCACATCTGACCACCAGGAATACCAGCACATCTGACCACCAGTAATACCAGCACATCTGACCACCAGGAATACCAGCACATCTGACCACCAGGAATACCAGCACATCTGACCACCAGTAATACCAGCATATCTGACCTCCAGCAATACCAGCACATCTGATCACCAGCAATACCAGTATATCTGACCTCCAGCAATACCAGCATATCTTAGCACCAGCAATACCAGCATATCTTAGCACCAGCAATACCAGCATCTCTGACCACCAGCAATACCAGCATCTGACCACCAGCAATACCAGCACATCTGACAACCAGCAATACCAGCATCTGACCACCAGGAATACCAGCACATCTGACCACCAGCAATACCAGTATATCTGACCTCCAGCAATACCAGCACATCTGACCACCAGGAATACCAGTATATCTGACCACCAGTAATACCAGCACATCTGACCACCAGCAATACCAGTATATCTGACCACCAGCAATACCAGCATATCTGACCACCAGCAATACCAGCACATCTGACCACCAGCAATACCAGCACATCTGACCACCAGGAATACCAGTATATCTGACCACCAGTAATACCAGCACATCTGACCACCAGCAATACCAGTATATCTGACCACCAGCAATACCAGCATATCTGACCACCAGCAATACCAGCAGATCTGACCACCAGTAATACCAGAACATCTGACCACCAGTAATACCAGCACATCTGACCACCAGCAATACCAGTATATCTGATTACCAGCAATACCAACATATCCGATTACCAGCAATACCAGCATATCTAAAAGTGTGGACAGGCTGAATGTTAATGAGGTGTACCAGTCTGTTCGTTCGTCTGAAGCTGTGTATCTTCTGGCTCGGTGGGCACTGAGGCTGGTGTGGCCAGGAGGAGCTTGACCTGACCGTGATTTTGCAGCCCTCCATGTTTGGGCAGCTGTTTAGGTTTTCCTCTTGAACAAAGTCGAGGTATGAAATATGTAATGGTAACATAAATAGCATAATAAAAATAATAATAAAAAAATTATTATATGGGCATTCTATTTAATTCATAATATTCATTGTTATTATTTATTAATTGTTCATTATTACGATTTATTAATGATTAATAAATACATTATGTCATTAATTGTTTTATTTTAATTATTTATATGTATATAGGATTAAATAGAATCTTTTTTGCCGAAATCCGGACGTGGACAAAGTGTGAATCGGTTTGATTTTAAAAGAATCTATTTAAAATGAACCGATTCTCTCGCGACTCGACACATCCGTCCTCTAGGTGGCAGCACTGAGGCGGCGCCTTGCATTCAGCCTGTCTGTTTAACTACCGAGGAAGTCACAGGGAACATGCGCACAGCTAATCGAGCCCCGAGTTCTGGACCTTGACCGCCTCCAGGTAAGACACCGCGGCTTAAACTCAAATACACGCTTAATAAACGAGTCTGGACTAACAGCGCTGATGTTTGGTGGATCTGCTCCAGCATGGTGCTGCAGAGGATCCTGATCGCCCTCATCAACAAGGCGCAGCTGGTGGAGCGGCTAGCCGAGTCCAGAGCCATCCGGAGAGCGGCGCAGCTCACAGCCTTCGCCATCACTAAAGGTCAGCTGGTGGGCAAGCAGGCCTCGGCCAGGGTGCTGGAATCCAACACGGTCAGAACCATGCGGGAGGAGGCGAGGAGAATGCCCCAGAGCGCGGCGGACGCAGCGCAGACCGCCTCCAGACTGAGGGACACGTTCATGAAGGAGGTGAAGCAGGGAATGAGTGAGGCCAAGCGGCAGATAAAGGACAGGAAGTGACCCGGCGTGGGTCCAGCTGGGTCGAGCACAAACGTGGACAGTGCTGTGCCATCGTCAAACCACTGGAGAAGCCATCAGGATCCAAACGAGTGGACTTCAGTCCTGTACTGTTCTCCTGAATACATTCATGGACAAGCTGTAGATATGGTGTCCCAGGTTCCGGTTCACCTGCCTAGGCAGGTCTCCTGTTCCTCACTCACCCTAGCCATGTCTCCTCTCACCTCATTCTCCTGAGTCATTCTGACCCTGTTCACACCACTATCCAGTTTTAGAAGTCAGAACTCATGATTCCAAATCGATTTAGTGCATCAATTCGATCCGAGTCACCATGTCTATGACATATCTAACCCTCATGATTCGGAGTCGGTTCAGTTCGTAAATGCAATTCGATTCACATTACTAGCGAGACTCTACAGTCTCTGACCTCATGATTCGATTTTGAGTCAATTTAGTGCGCAAATGATTCGATTCACGGTACTAGCCGTTTCTCGGACACGTTATTCGATTCCGAATCGATTCAGTTTTGTCACAATTTAGAGAACCATATATTATATACGGTCCAGGAAAGGCAAGAATTTCCAAGAGGGGATTTAATTTTTTTTTTTTTTTTTAGGAGACGGCAGGAAAGTTCTTTACGTTTAATGTAAGGAGGTTTTATTTATTAAAGCTTGTTATTGGAGCGTTTCCATTGGTCCATTTACTGGGAAAATTCTTAGATGTAAAGGACAGAGGCTCTGCTCAAACAATATGGAAAAATAATAAAATGTAATTTTTTTTTTGGGTGGGGGGTACCGGGTGTGGTCTTGGCAGCAATGAAGATCCAAAAATACGTCATTACAATAATACCTTGAGCATATTTTTAAACCAAGTGCCATGTGTCAATAAAGCCAAACCCATAATCCGGATTTCAAAATAAGAGCACATACTTCTATTGAATGTTATTCTGATTGATTATGAACACTCACATGTTGATGCTGTCTGTAGATCACCTATAGATCAATGCATTACAGTGTGGTTCTGCACCTCTACTAGGTTCCAGAGTCATGAAGCAGTAGGACAGGAAGAACAGCTGCTGGTGCCGATGGACTGGGCTCAGGCTGCTGTAAACACCTGTAGATATTTCTCAGTCCGGTCCTTGGTGACCCTCCACAGTCCATTTTAACACTGAGCCTTAAGAACACTGAAGCGACTGGGAGCTGGTACAGAGCAGAAGTGAGGACTAGGGTAGGAGGTCCTGCTGTAGGTGTAGGTTCTGCTCAGACTGTTTGTTCCTAATCACTAAGAACTGACTGGATCTGGTGTCCAAACTGAAAGAACTGTATTCACTTTGTGTCCTAGTACATCTGTGGCCAGGTATGGGTTCTGGGTACGGGTCTTTAAGGCACTGTAGAAATAAATATCATCATATTTGAAGAATTACTGAGTTTCAGGGCATATCTTTACCATGTGATGGCATGACAGCTGAAATACATGGTGTTATGTTCGGAAGCATCATTAAAGAAGCGATCTGTAAGATGATGCAACCTGTTGTAATCATACAGTCAAACAATAGGGGGCGACACATCACCAGTATCCATCACACAGTCCCTTCTCCTCCTCCGTCTTATCTCCTTACCAGTTCAGTTCAGCATTGAACTCTGTGACAGTTCAACTTCATCCCCATACTGGGCAATCAAGAGCTCTGGAATCAGCATCTCCACATGTACAGCAGGTTCTCAGTGAGGAACCGAAGGTTGGGTTCTAGCTTTACTGGCAGATACAGTGAGCATCTGGTTCATAAGAACAAGGTCCAGCAGCCAACACACAGGACAACACAGCTACAGACTGGCAGAAGGCCAAACCCACTCTCTACTGACCGTGATGAGCGCCACCTCATTCCAATGTCCCTTACCCACCGTAAGATGACCTCAGGTGACCTCCAGAGAGACTGGCGAGCGGCGGCTGGGGTGAAACGCACAGCGAGCATGGTTCTAAAAACAGGCTTCTGGAGGTCATTAGTGATTTTCTAAATCAGATCTAATACAATATCTGATCTGGAGTTTGGGAGACATGGTTCCAGTAGTGTAGAGAATCAAACAGAACTGAGGAATTCTGGTCCAACACAAACCCAGAACCTGTACACCTAGAGACACTGAGCTGTGTAGATGATGTATAGAAAGACTGAAGGTGCTGTGTTATACTTAAAGGGGGAATTCCACCATTTTCCAAAATTCCTTCATATGTCTTCTCAAAAATTGAGAAGAACTTTTCTCAACACAAAAATACTCAACAAAGTCGTTCAGATATCTGTATAGTGGTTGTCATGGGAACCAGGGGTCAACAATAGGTATATGATTTACTATTCAAAACCACCACCCCCACCCCTACCGCACCATCTGCAGGAACTGTGTGAGGACATTCAAGCTGCATGGGATGGATTATCACAGGACACCATTAGGAACCTCTACAGCTCCATACCGAGACGTCTGGCGTGTTGGGTTAGCAAACACGGCGGCCTGACGCCATACTGAGAGACAGACTTCTGTATGTGTAGCTCAATAAATATTGATCATATCAGTCTAAACTTGTTATTGATCCTGGTCACCTTTATCTTCCTTCCCAACAGCACCGCACTCCCACACCTCGTACTGGGTGCAGCTGTTCCTTTGATGATGGTGTAAGCAGTGTTGATACTAAAAGCATAGCATTGGCGTTCGAGTTACCTTTCCCAGAGACGAGATTCGAGACCCCGGGAACGCTGCCTCAACCATGTTCTAACGCTGCATTCTGGAATCCGAGCGCTCAATGAACAGATCCCATCCATCCGATCACATCCTCCTCTTTCCAGCTGACACCCAAAGAAGAAACGACAAGCCGTATAAAACAGACACACTCAGGCCGACACCGTGCTGTATGAGAAACATCTTGTTTATTCGTTGAATTAGCCGTTCTCCTCCGGTTCTTTTTTCGATCAATGGAATGAATCAGATCAGTAGGTTATTTACACGTATTCATCTCTCTCTTTTTTTTTTTTTTCATTCAGTCCCAAAGTGTCCCTAGAAAGCAGAGGTGGTGAGGTGGTAGAACAAGCAGTCTTTAAGTATAGAAAACAATCATGTATCATGAGAAAGAGCAGGCGGGGCGCCCTCTCCTGGACGGGTTTAGAAAAGGAGGAGTCTCTTATGGAGCTTGCAGGGCCCGAGGGAAGGCTCACGGTCCTTCCTGCTCGAACCTTCGTCGGCTGGATCCAAGGGGCCACGGACCAGGCACTGCTACTCTCTTCCACGCAGTGAACGCGTGACACGTGAGCAGACAGAGCTCAGAAGGAAGCCGAGAGGAAGAGTGAGCGAGAGAGAGAGTAAGAGAGAGTTAGCTAGCTGCCAGAGCGCTAGGTGTGACTTCAACTCAAGAATACTACACGACTGCCAGCTTCCGTCTTCATACCGACACGCTCCTCTTACCGCACCGTTTCCGTTCAGCGTAGGAAAATAAATGAGACAAAAGGTGGTAAAAGGAAAAAAAAATATATATATATTCCATATTAGAAGAGTCTCTGCAAAATCCATGTTCTTATATACGTCTTACAATGTAAAGAAAATAATTCCCGTAGTAGTAGTAGTAGTAGTGCTTAAGTAAAGTTCAATATAGACTTTTTATTATAACAAAATAGGCAGTTCATGGAGGGTTAAATATCTGTTAGGATTTCATTGTACAATTAATTCGTCTTTCACGTACGCCTCGGCGATCCAAGCCGCAAAAATGGCAGTTCCGTACACATGGCAGACCTTCCTACGTGTAAAACCGAAAACAAGCATATGGAAAACGTAGCACGTTACGCAAGACACTGATCGTGGATTCAGGAAAGCCAACGTCGACTGCACACCGTGATCAAAACAAGCCAAAAGCATGAATAACAAAAAAATCTCTAACGTGGACGCTTAACGAAGAGCGGAGTATGAAATAGGCGCACCGAGAGTAAAAAAAAAAAAAACGGAAAGTAAGGAAGAAAAACAGACTATGATAAATGTGTTGAAATGTGGGACTATGACTGGAAAAGAACGACAAAAAAAAGGAAAAAGGTCAAAGAACACATGCTCTTAAAGCTAGGACGTGCAAAGTTTTGCTTTTTGTGATTGATCTTTTTTCGTTTCTCCTCTATATTAATGATTCCGATGCCTGAGACTCAACCACTGTATCTTACACGACGGAAAACCAAAAAAAGAAAAAGAAAAAAAAGTAATGATCCAGCCCAGTCGATATAATCTCTTCTTCCTTAGAAAGTAACCTCCCTTAAACATTAAGGAACCGTACCGTTTTCAAACATAGGCCCGTTACTGGATGCTGGTCTGGCGTACACACCCCCACCCTCTCTCTAAGCTGGAAGCAGTGGAGATCGGAAGAGGGCCTAATATTCACCCTTGAGGGACACCTACTGAAGAGCTACTGCTGCGGGTGTCATTCACAGGAGTTTCTTTTTTTTTTACCTCGGAGGGGATGAAACTGTGAGGCAGGGGTGGAGTGGGGTCAGGTGGGGTGGGGACTGAAGGATCAGGGATTAAGTCGTTAAGAAAAAAATAAAAGAATGAATAAATAAAAGAGAGAAAAGGGAGGGAGGGCGGAGGCCGTGGCCGCTCAGAGCTTCTCCTTGGATAGTACCCAGATGTATGGCCCGGACTGCTCCTCGATGATCTGTTTGACTTGATCGTATATTTCCTCCAAGGTGTCTCCCTGGACAATGGCTGCAACACAAACAGAATCAGAACCGGAAGTTGTAAGTTTAAGTGACTTGGCTCTGAGGTACTGTGGTGACCCCTGACAGCCTAATGAGACCCAGGCTGGCCCAATCTTTTGATGTAACGACATAACTGGCATGTTACTCATTTAGTATTTGCTGACCAATCCCGAACAGTAACTGAGTTCTGTGGCGGTAGTCCAGCCCTCCGGCACCGAAACCCACCAAAAACAACCGCTCGCAAAACAGGACCACCCACGAGGTGCTGGAGTCACCTTTCAGACTTATTGTTGAGGACAGCCCAGACCGCATGGCTTTGGGGTGGGCCAGGACGACAGCACATGGCTGGTCGCGGGTAGTCCGGTCCAGCTGCCAGCACTCAGCCCGAGGCTGGCTGGGACCATATGCACACTAGCTTTTCCACAGAGGGGTGGGCTCTTACTGACCCCACAGGGTGGCGTCGCTAATCGTTTTGCCTCCCTTTCTGTCCCCTCCTTCCACGTAGACAGCTGAGCGGTGGCCGGTGCCAGCACATGTCCCACACACACTTCTAGCAAGGAGCCTTTCGCCAACGCCAGCAAAAGAAGAACGGGAATAGTGCTAGTATGTACTGCACACTGTATACGCCCCCCTGTGTGTGGTATACAGTACAGTAACACGTTCTGACCTAGAGTGTAGTATACTAATACAGTCACATGACCAGTTACCTCACATTTACCTCTGTGTTTTTACTGTATAGCTGTTATTACTGTATCCACTGTTTAGAGCTAGCTGCTGCTAACGCTGCTCAGTTCACCTGAGATACGGTTAGCCTAGCTGTTAGCTACCCTCGGCTATTTCACTCTAAAACTGATCCTCTAAAGCGAGTTCATCTTTTATTAATCTTCAGACCTGTATATTTAACTTTCTGAAGCTCATTCTGATGAACACACCCCCCACTACAACCATTACACCCACATTTACCTCAGAGCTGTTATTACTGTATCCACTATTTAGAGCTAGCTGCTGCTAATGCTGCTCAGTTGACCTGAGATACGGTTAGCCAAACTGTTAGCTCCCCTCGGCTATTTCACTCTAAAACTGATCCTCTAAAGCGAGGTCAACTTTTATTAATCTTCAGACCATAATTTATCTGATTTGATCAAATTTTATATTTGATTTGGCTCTATGTTGAAGTTTTATGAGGTAAAAAAAATTTAGCCAGGTAAGAGCACTTACCTATTTGAATGCTGCACCCTAAACAACCAGTCGCCTCATACTTGAAATTAAATTAAATTAAATTAAATTAAATTAAATTAAATTAAATTAAATTAAATTAAAAGATTATAAATCTTTAAATTTAATTATAAGAGTTTATCCAGTATGGCCCATTACAAAGCATTTCATGATACACGCATACTTCATGTGTTCATTTAGCCCATACAGTTTGAGCTTCTGGTATAAACAACAAGAAGAAGCCCCTGACTAACACCTGGTGTAAAGAGCTGTTATGTAAAGCTTGATAAAATCAAAATTAGTGGGCCTGTATTTAGTACAGAACTAAACCTGGCACTGAAGTTTACTTCTCTTCCATGAAAGGTGTCCACTAGAAAGGCAGTGGCTGACCTGTGAAGTGCTCTGTGAATTCCTGCTCCAGCTTCATGGCTCTGTCGTACGTTTTCCTTCCCTGCTCCTCCGTCAGTCTCCTGTTCATCTCCCTATAAACACAAACAGGCAGCCAAGAGGCTCAGCGAGTTAACCACAGGATCAGATACAGTACACATGGACACAACCATGATACAGCTCTGGAAATACGTAAGAGCCCACTCCAGTTTCTTCTTAGATCAGCATCTCCACATGTACAGCAGGTTCTCAGTGAGGAACCGAAGATTGGGTTCTAGCTTTGCTGGCGGATACAGTGAGCGTCTGGTTCATAAGAACAAGGTCAAGCAGCAAACACACAGGACAACACAGCTACAGACTGGCAGAGGGCCAAACCCACTCTCTACTGACCGTGATGAGGGCCACCTCATTCCAATGTCCCTTACCCACCGTAAGATGACCTCGAGTGACCTACAGAGAGACTGGCGAGCAGTGGCTGGGGTGAAACGCACAGCGAGCATGGTTCTAAAAACAGGCTTCTGGAGGTCATTAGTGATTTTCTAAATACACAGATCTAATACAATATCTGATCTGGAGTTTGGGAGACATGGTTCCAGTAGTGTAGAGAATCAAACAGAACTGAGGGATTCTGGTCCAACCCAAACCCAGAACCTGTACAACTAGAGACACTGATCATCAGAGGTGGTCCCTTAAATTATTCCAGAGCTGTATATATTAAGTGACTGTGGGTTGGTGTTGGGGTTGTGGTGGTGGAGGGGGTGTGTCTACTCACATTATATTCTCCACTGATTTTGGTTTGATGAAGATAGCAATGGGATAGAGCTGAGCAACTTGCAGTCTCTTGATGGCGTTGCCCGATACGTCTAGAATGCAGTGTTTGCCCTGGGGAGGACAGTCCAGAGTTAAAACAAGCTCAGGCCAACAAAACAAGCTCTGCAGTAACAGCACCAACGCTTCATAGGGTGAACGTCCTTTGTCCTATATGTGTTTCACCCAACATCATGTGCTTCTGTTGCCAGTCTGGCTGGGCCTTCATACAGAAGGACACCAAAATACAAAGATCCTAATTAAAGACCACAGTATAAAATAAACAGCACTGATATATTTATGAACAGATCAATCACAGGACCTTTAAAACTCAGTTGTCTTCCCAATTTAATCATGGCCAATTCCTAATCACCACTTCAGAAGACTTATTTACAACGTAACTGCGGTACAGCAGTATACTGTATATCGTCGCTGTCCAATGAAAAACATGTATCTCCATTTTTGTCGATTTTTACTTTTATGCATCATTTGATCACATGAGTTGCTTTTTACACTGTGTGGGAATTTCATGAAGAATGGACCGACAGAAATGGCCCCAAACTGCTTGGGAAGACGACTGGTTCCATTGACTTCCATTGA